>JAUZST010033972.1:0-28426 GCA_034779995.1 Parotocinclus haroldoi | reverse complement strand
CACACACACACACACACACACACACACACACACACACACACACACACACACACACACATATATATATATATATATAACAGTGGATGGAAGAACCAGCTGAAAATCCATCAGAACATAACCTTGACCCAAATGTACCTCATAACACAAAAACCCCAATGCAGGGACGTGTCAGATCCTGTGAGCGCAGGTGATGCGTCCCTGCAGACCTATGATGAATGTAAGTATGCAAATAAGGTGGATGAAGTCCCAGGACAGCCTTGTAAATAAAAAGATGCCTGCGAGCGATGAACCAAGACGGCCAGCACGGGGAAACAGTGCCTTCCTGAGCTTAGTTTGTATCCTATCTCTGGTGAGAATAGATTCGTCTCTTGGTTTTGACAGTTGTAGCAAGAGCCCTCTTGCTGGGGCACTTGGGTGTGGTACCCCTTTTTGGTTACAGAGCTCTGCTCTCATCATGTGAGCCCGCTTCTTTGTCCCTCACCAGAGTGTTCCCCGTCCTTTGAAGTCTCTGTCTTAAGGAGAGTGACACTCCTGTGTTCTGCTTTAAAAAAAAAATTCAAATGCATTTTAAATGCTATTTTTTCTGCTGTTTGGGTTCTCATTATCTTCTCATATCTTATGATCTTTCTTTTTCTTTCTTTCTTTCTTTCTTTCTTTCTTTCTTTCTTTTATATATCTGAGTTTTGTTTTTAGGCAGTTCAAAACACAACGGCAATAAAGGAGTCTTTAATGTCAAAGGTACCGAACAGCAACGCGAGTTTGTTGAATTTGTACGAATCCACGCAGATGCGCCAAAATCTGACGGAAAGCCTTCTAAAGATTGGAGCTCTCCTCCTAGCTTTACACGGGAGCTGGCAAATTTTAAGTTTTAGAATGAGCACTATTTACATATGTTCATTTGTCCACATACATTTGACCTCCATGGGCATTGTTTGTAGTAACACTGCCATCTAGTGGAAGCACAATGTGTACAGCTTTCAGTACAGTAGACTTTCACAAACATTAGGCCATATTTCTTATTACGTATCCCCTAATTTTGTAAGCAATATATGTTTACGCACGTCCTTCTCCCTCTCGTTGTTTAGAATATGCCGAGTTCTTGCACTGTAAGGGGAAGAAATTCACAGATTTTGATGAAGTTCGGCAGGAGATCGAGGCGGAGACGGATCGTGTCACCGGGCAGAATAAAGGAATCTCTCCAGTACCCATTAACCTGAGGGTTTATTCCCCAAATGGTAGATTTTTACTCTTTAAATATTAGTAATACTGGTCATTTTTCTCGCCGTTTGTTGTCAATAATAATAATAAGAATAATAATGATAAACATCAGACCACAAACCTGTGGTGTTTGGGTCATATTGACTCTTCCCTCACTGTGCCTGTCAGTCCTGAACCTCACTCTGGTGGATTTGCCCGGGATGACCAAGGTGCCGGTGGGCGACCAGCCAGCGGACATCGAACACCAAATCAAAGACATGCTGATGCAGTTTGTTACTAAGGAGAACTGCCTGCTGCTGGCCGTGTCTCCTGCTAACTCGGATCTCGCCAACTCCGACGCCCTGAAAATCGCCAAAGAGGTCGACCCTCAAGGTGCGTGTTTTGTTTCTTGAGCGGTCCGTTTTAAGCATCTTTCCTCACCACACGAAGCTCAGCGAATCTCCTCTTCCACCGTGTGTTCGAACAGGTTTGCGTACCATTGGCGTGATCACCAAACTGGATCTGATGGATGAAGGAACAGATGCCCGTGACATTCTGGAGAACAAGCTGCTTCCTCTGCGCAGAGGTGAGACACTGGTACTGGGAAAACTGGGTTCATCACAGGGCACCGCAAACGAATTAACAGCGTTTATAATTGTTTACCGTGTCCAAAATATGTTCAAAAACATTTATAAATTGTAAATTTTTAATTGCAAATACAGTTCTGTGCAAAAGTCTTAGGCCACAATTAGACATGTTGTTTTAGCAGTGCTATAATAAACAGAAATATATGCATATATACACAAAAAAAGCTTCTATAGATAAATTATGTATTTTTGTGAGCAGTATATTATATTATGAAATAACATTATCTGGCACCTTCATCGAGGTGCCAAGTTGTTCCATCTACAGTCCAGACTAAATACTGACTCCTTCGTGAAGTTGTTGTGTTCAGTTTTAAACATTGTGTGCATGCTCCCTGTTTGTTTTGTATTTGTAACTTGGTAAAGAGATGGTGGCCTAAGACTTTTGCACAGCACTATTTAATGTAATGTTTAATTAAAAAAACAAGAAATAACTGATTTGTTTTCTCTGTAGAATGCTAATACATTTCATAAGCAGTCGCGCTTTAGTGCCTCCAGTTACTCAAGAACCGAGTGGCAGTGGCAAGGAAAATGCCCTAAACGTTATAAAGAAGAAATCTTGGTAGGACCAAGACTCAAAAACGGACCCGAACTACATGGGCGAATTAAATGTTATATGAAAGAATGAATCTGAATTACCTAATTCATATGCAACAATAGTTCAAATAAACAAAGTAAATAAATATTATCAAAGAAAACCTACATAAAAATAGAATAATTAAAATAAAATGTCATATGGAAACGCATATTAGAGATCATACGAGTATAATATAACAGAGAATAGAATTAGATAATTGTGTACATAAATAAAGTATTGAATATAATAACGTTTAAAGCCAAAGGTGTGTGCACGTGTTTTAGCCTACATCCTGTGCTGCCGGTTAGGTCTGAGTGACGCCCTCTAGTGGATGAATGCAGGATTTCAGTGTTACGTTTTAGTGCTGGAAAACAGACAGAAAATAAAAGCAAAATAAACAAAAAAAGAAAATAGTAAAGAAAGAGGGACAAATAAAGTGCAAGTGTGTGTGTGTGTGAGAGAGAGAGAGAGAGAGAGAGAGAGAGAGGGAGAGAGAGAGGGAGAGAGAGAGGGAGAGAGAGAGAACACACAAGACCAGGATAAAAAACAATGTGAGACATCTGGAAAAAAACCTCTGTTCACTTCTTTGCTTAGCAATAAAACATATTTATGGGAAACCCTTGAATGCGATTTGCTGACGTGCCGTTTTTTCCGCTCGCTCTCACAAATAGTTCAAAATCCCTTTACCTTCCCGTTGTCCAAGAGCCATTTATGTACCATGCAAAACCATGGACCTGTTTTAGAAGATGACGAGCAGGAGGATTTATGTTTTACTTTTAACTCCAGTCCTTCAGTCTTGATTGTTTAGCAATAATTTAGTCATTTATCTTCAGTAATAACATTCTGCTGATCAGGGTCATGGTAGCTCAGGCATTTACTCGCTCCCCACACATTTAGAGGATGTGCTACGTGTTTTTGTGAATGGAAACCGTATAGCAAGAGGAAACGGGTACATGCAGAAAACATACCAAACCCACACAGATACAGGAAGGAGCTCCAGAGGTTTGGGCTCAACCCAGGGATCTAGTAGGGATTTCTGTAGCTGTATGGCACCACCTGTGCAACCCTTGCCTAACCCTGTGAGGGATTGGCATCTTATCCACAGAATGCTTATGTTTGATTAAAAATATATAAAATATAAAATAAAACTATATTGGTAAATTCATAAACATGAACCCAAAACTTATTTTAGCTTAGATATTTTTTATATATTTTTGGTAATAATAATAATAATAATAATAATGAGTACTAATTTTCAGTATTGCTATACTTTTATGATTATTATATCGAATTAAATTAGCCTGAATCTTGTTTTTAAGCACTGCGATCAGTTTTGCAGTATTAAAGTTTTCCGTATTTATGGATGATTTTATTTAGCAGCTATCTGTAGTTATTGTTTGCGGCTGCGCTAGGCTACATCGGTGTGGTGAACCGCAGTCAGAAGGACATCGACGGGAAGAAGGACATCAATGCTGCCATGGCTGCGGAGAGGAAGTTCTTCCTGTCTCACCCTGCTTACAGACACCTGGCGGATCGTATGGGAACCCCGTACCTGCAGAAAACGCTGAACCAGGTCGGCTTTCATTTTGTTTTTGCTCTTTAACTCAGTCGAACCTTGGGAGTGGAGATGTGATGGTGGTGGATCTCTCGCATACACACTGCATACGTATCATGGTTTCTCCTTCCTTCTTTCAGCAACTGACAAATCATATCCGTGACACTCTGCCTGGACTGCGCAGTAAGCTCCAGAGCCAGCTCCTGTCCATCGAGAAAGAGGTGGAGGAGTACAAGAACTTCCGCCCGGACGACCCGTCCCGCAAGACCAAGGCTCTGCTGCAGTCAGTAACTCTCTCTCTCTCTCTTTAGCAAGCTTTAGCATGGTTGATATTTGGCTAGGGTTTGGGTTAGCAGTGCTGCTGGAGTTTCTCAACACAGACATTCACCTTGTAGATGTAAAAAGTTAGTAGCTCAGCTGATGCTTCAGAATTCTGCCTACAGGATGCTGGTGGCTGGACATTTTTGGCATTTTTTGGACTTTTTTGAATTTTTTTTTAATCCAGCAGTGACAGTAAGGTGTTTAATAACTCTTCTTCAGAAGCACTTCTGTGGCACAACCCTTTATACCACTTGTTCTATGGGCCAGAACACGACCTGTTTGCACTGGGCATGATACGGTGTCTACATACTTTTGCAGTAAGCATACATAAAGCCTTAGTGTGTTATGTTATGTCTATGTCTATTTAGGATGGTGCAGCAGTTCTCGGTGGATTTTGAGAAGCGGATTGAGGGCTCGGGCGATCAGATCGATACGTACGAGCTCTCTGGCGGTGCGAGAATCAACCGCATCTTTCACGAACGCTTCCCGTTCGAACTGGTCAAGGTGCGTGATCACTCACCCCACGCCTGGAAAGGCACGACGCTTAAAACAAACCCGTCAGGCTACAAACCGTTAAAGCTTCTGATGAATCTGTTCCTCGGAGAACACAGGGACCTTAAATGACATCCACAAGAAAAGAAATGTGTACAGAAAGAGTTCTTATCAAAAGCTTCCATGAACCAGCACTCATTTCAAATAATAAGCTGAAAGCAAATGTATTCTTTAAAAAGATTGTCTAATCTGTGGTTGTTCTGTGTAATCAAATATCATATGGAAAAATACGGATAAAACTACCATATACGGAAATTGTCTTATATGTGTCTGTCTGAATGATAGAAAAGTAGTAAGCGCAAACCCCTGCAACACCTGCTGTCAGAAAAGAGAATAACAATCTGAAATCACAATGTTCCTTTAAAATGAATGTATAAAGTACAGCGCAGTACCAAATGTAAATCACATTAGTTTGGATAATATTACTGTCTTAGAAACACAGTGTGGAAAGTGTCTAAACCACTGTGTTACTATGGTAATGTGCGGCCAATTTGACAAAATAAAGTAACAAAACAAGGTCGACGCAACTGACTGCAGTTCCTCCAGAGGGATATGAAGAGTGTGCTGTATTTTGATCACAAACATAAGGCACACTTAAAGCAGAAACGTAGCCTCTCGGAAATTAGAAATGATATCCAATCCCAAGACCATCCGGGACAAACTTTAAGGGGTGAACGATTTGTAGCCAGTGTCTGAACTCCATAAAACTTTGGAAAAATCCAAAACTGTCTACTGAAGTTAAGTGTTCTTAAGTGTTCTGCTACGGTTCTCCTCGCGAATGCAGAAGAGTGCCGCGATTCTCCTCGCTAGGTTTTAGCGACCAAAAAGTGAGTCATGACCCAAACTCGCGGCTCCCTCCGGCCTTGACTACAGGCTTTATGAGTAAACCATTCGCCTCCTGCTTACAGGAAAACACACACACACACACACACACACACACACACACACACACAGAAGTCCTTCTGTCGTTATGAGGACTTTCCATTGCTTTAATAACACTGTATCTACTTTAAACAAATCTCTTCGCTCGTTTTTTTTTCTTCAGTTTTTGTTATGAGGACCAGCATAACGTAATATAAAGCTAAACATGCCACATCTTTTTATCCTTCTGGGGATGTTTGGTCCTCACAATGATACATAAATCTTGACCCACACACACGAAAACACTGTCTGGATCAGCAGTCCGACAGGAAGTTCTGCTACAGAATGAGCTTTTTTGAATTGCTGATTACTCTGGATCTGCTCGTGGTTATCAGTTCCAGACTGTCGTTTATTGTGTTTTTAGAAAGCATGAACGGGTTCTGATGATTCACTCCTTTCAGACAGACCAGGTTCTCTCAGGGTTCTATGTAAAAATAGTTTCACCTCTGTGGCTAGAACACAAACTGCTCTGCGACAAATATAAACCAAACACATCAGTAACTTCTACACTAAATCACAAAATGCGTTCTGATCTACGGCCAGGTCAGCATACCTCTAGAATAATGGCTTCTCCGTATGTTTTTGAGGGGTCTTGTTTGCACAAATATTTCAAACACCAAGTGCCCAGTGGGAAGCACTTTGGAGATCAGGACATCAGCTCGGAGAGAAAAGAGAAAACGTAGTTACTATCAACGATGCCATGTGCAATGAAACTCTGTTTCTGCAGCACTAACTACAGCATAGTATAACTAGAAAGAGAAGAACCAGAAGGTAACACGGGCATAGGGATCACGAGAGACATGGCAACCCATTTCCTCAGTTTCCCACTCAACATACCTGAGTGATCGCACTAAGGAGGCAAGAAGAAACAACCCAGAATCGTCATAAACCTATTCGACGGTGAACCCCAGCTCAGGACCAAGTCAGGATCAAGCATATGACGCCCGATATGTTTGGAAAACACAGCCAGGGCTTGAATACGGATTTAAAACTGTATTAAGAAAGGTTACACGGGAATGCCAAGGAGTGTTTGTTATTAATGTCACCAGTATGGCTCCTATCAAGCTTCGGGTCATTACATATTAAGGTTCACATACTTTTTTCAGTTCGACAAAGATGTTGTTTTTTTACTTAAGAGCATGTGTTCTTTCTGTACAGATGGAGTTTGATGAGAAGGAGCTACGGAAGGAGATCAGCTATGCCATAAAGAACATCCACGGCATCAGGCACGTCTCCTGTCTCCACCCTCTTCCATCATCTCTAATGATTGTTTCACACACAATCACACACAATTACACACAATCACACATCACATTTCCGTCGGTTCTTCCAGGGCAAGCTGAATCTAATCACAAGACATCTATTCACAGTGGCACCTTTGTAACTCCTCAGAGGAGCCTGTGTTTAGATGTGTTGTGTTGATCAGGTCATTTATCCCGTTCAAAACCAAGACTGGAATCATTCAGTTACTCCCTGTCTAGCACACAAGACGTTTGTTAAACCTGTTGGAGTTCGGATTCGTTTATCTGGAGGATGAAAACCGAACGCATCTTAGTTAAGAAATTCCAAAAAGGAGCAATGCATAGGGAAATAAAATGTAAAACATTTTTCCCAGCTTTCTTACTCAACTCAGGATTGTTGTTTCGTGCTGCAGCGTCAAGGCTTGGAGAACAAACGAGTGGAAGTCGACTCCATGTTTTTCCACTTGGAGCAAGCCTCAAGCGCCATTCTTAAGCTGTGAAATCACATCAAACATGCATTTGAAAGTTTTTTTTATTTTACATAACCCTGCTTTTTCTTGACCAGGGTCATGGGACTGCCAGACCACACAGACCCCTCTTGTTGTGGCAGATTGCCCCCTTTGTGGTCTCCCTCCACAACCAAAAAGGCTACTAGCACTTGCATCTCAGATGTATGTGAGTGTTTCTGTCGCGTTTCAGTCCCCACTCGGCTTAAGAGCGGTTTATGTTAGTGTTAGGTTTGTGTTACCACGCAGCCGTGTTTACAGAAAGGAAAAGTTACAAGGCGTCTTTCACAATCTCGAGGACGCGTCACAAAGCAGGAAGGACAGAGATGCTTAAATTCATTCTGAAACGAATAACCAAAAGAAAAGCCGTCCCCTCTCTTGTTCCCTGTTTACCAGACAATTCAATTGGCATCTATAGCAGTTTGTAGATGCCCTTATCACTTGCAGAGGTTCTGTGTATTCTGTTTAGTAGACAGTTTGTCACACTGGTGCAAATAAGGACCAGACCAAGAATCAAATCCAAGGAACAAAAGAGAAATTAAAGACCTAATTGCACTTTCAGTCTTCACCAAAGTGCTTAGGAAGTTCATTCCACCACATGGGGGCAGTATGGAGTACAGTCTTGATGCTTGTCTTTTCCTGATCTTGAGTGCCAAGCTTGTGTATTGAAGGGTACGAGGCAGATTTTCAGTGTGCCTGTTCAGTAACCTAGCAGTTAAGGTACTGAAATACGGACCAAAAGATTTAGGGTCAAGGTTAAGTCCCACCCCTGTCAGGTGCCACATTTGGATCCCGAGCATGGCCCTTAACCCACTGCTTAGAGAGACTGTGCTAGTGTGCCAGCGTTACAAATTGGATGACCGTAAATAGTGCACTAGATAGGGAATAGGATATGAATTTGGATAACAGGACAGGATTTCTTTGCCTGGTTAATCTGTAGCTTCAATCTAAAACTGAACTTTTTTGTTTTGTGTGGCTTATGGACCATCCTAATCTTTAACCAATTCATTTTTTGTCTGTAGTCAGAATTGGGAACGGACTACACAACTTCTGTTAAGTGCTATCGTACTGAGTTTACCACTGACCGTCTTCAATAACCCCATTTAGTCCAGAGGTCTGTGTGGTCGCACAGTTTTTATTCCTTAAACAGTCTTTTGAAAGCCATCCCTCATTTTTAGGTCTTGCTTTAATATGACGTTTCTAAACCGTAATATCGTGACAGTTTCAGTTAACAATCTTCTTTCTGCCTGATCCTTGTTTCTCGTTCATTTTTCTCTCCTCCCTCCCTTCTTTTTTTGTTTTTGTTCTCCGGACCTGTCCGCCTCCTCTTTGATGGGCAGAACTGGGCTCTTCACCCCGGACATGGCCTTTGAGACCATTGTGAAAAGGCAGATTGGGAAGATAAAAGAGCCTTGCCAGAAATGTGTGGACATGGTCATTTCTGAGCTAGTCAATACCGTTAGGCAGTGTACCAAAAAGGTAAAGCCCTGGTGGAGGGTCACGATGCGCCCCCAGCTCCCTAATCCCTGCGACCACCTACCCTTTAAGCGACGTTTCTGCAGAGGGTTTATGAAAGCGGGTGCTCTGTGCTTGTGCTTGGACAGAAATGGGAGGAATGGCCGAGGCATGGCCACTGTAGCTTGCTGTGGTTGGTAGAAATGTCTGTGGGCTGGAGTCGAACTGTCAGGTGGATCTCCCGAATTAAAACAAATGGAAGCTGATTCCAAAGACCCACTCCAGACGTCTAAAACCTGAAATGTGGAAGCTGCTGGAGAGAGGAAGAGCAGCAAACCTTTTGTTCCAAAAGGGCGGCAAAATGTTTCGTCACTTAACAAACAAATGTACGTCATTACAGCTTTTTAGTGCAGATTTTTATTGGACAGCAATGTTTATTAACGGCACACAAACCACCTTGCAGTAAGACCCCAGCATCCAGACTCCACTATGAAAGACTGTAGCGATGCACCTCATGCTGGTTTGTTCCAGTCCCATAGTCTTCTAATCTTCTAACCGCCCCATCTTATGTTCCTTACTTGTTGCCTTTTTATAACAATGTGGACTTGTGGGGGCACCACTGGTC
The DNA here is from genome assembly GCA_034779995.1 of Parotocinclus haroldoi. Classification (NCBI taxonomy): domain Eukaryota; kingdom Metazoa; phylum Chordata; class Actinopteri; order Siluriformes; family Loricariidae; genus Parotocinclus; species Parotocinclus haroldoi. Next base: position 18,832 of record JAUZST010033972.1, on the reverse strand, counting down.
TGTGCCAAACCATTTAGTGCCAACTGATGCCTCAGCTCAACACTTCCAGAAGCGGGATACAAACCGGGTTGTCACCGTCATCAAGGTCTGGGCTCTTGGCACTGAAAGTTCAACTGTAGAAATTCTCTATTTACATTTTTATTCAAATTGTATAAGGTCTATTGGATGCCTGGTACAGACCAAGGGTGCCCCCACATTAAAAGGATATGAGCTTGAGCAATGCTCTGAGCACAAAAAATATCATAAAGCTTTGAAGACGAACTCTTAGGATGTTCACAAGAATGTTCTTTGATACAATATTTTACTATTATCTTCAGTAAATTGGCGTTGTTTTCTCACTGAGAATTTAAAGCCACTTTTAGCTGCCGCTGTGGGTGCAATGAGCTCCCCCGTGGTTTTGGGAGGGACCGAAGAGGGGAATCTGGGGAGGTCTCAGACCAGGCAAGTGTGTAACGCTGCAGTCTGGAGTGTTCCTTGCTTTGTGATGTGCAGGCTGAGGTCTCTCTCTCTCTGTAAGAGCGAGGTCTTGGCTCCAGCTTTCGGATGAATGGCTTGAGGAGAAACTGAAGGTCTCACTTTCCTCTTCTTCCCTCTGTGCCATCTTGTCTGTTTCCACTCTCTCTTGCTTCTCGTGCTACCGCCATCCTTCCCTTCTCTTCCCCTTGTCTTTTTCTCTCCTTTGCCACCCGAATTCCTCCACAGGACAGGCCTGTTTACTCCAGATTTGGCCTTTGAGGCCATAGTGAAAAAGCAGATCCAAAAGCTGAAGTCTCCCTGCCTGAAGTGTATAGATATGGTAGTGAGTGAACTGACCTCCACCATACAAAAATGTAGTGAAAAGGTAATGCAGAGACCGAGCCTTCATTTGTCTACGTCACGTCTGCCTCGCTGTACGGATAGACTGATGGATGGACCTAAAAACTTAATTCGAGAATTACAAATGAAAACTAGCTTCAGGACGTGTACACCGTAATATTAAGACAGAGATTTTGTAATGCGCCTTTTCTTATTGTAATGCAAGACTTGCCCAAAAAGACACAGGGACCGCTGCGAGGAAAAACCCCACATCTCCGATTGCTCACCTCACCCGAGGTGGGTTATGAACCTATGATGCTCGTCAGTAGAGCAAATGCAGACCAGCAGTGTGACGTTAAGGTAGTTTACAGTAAGGAAGTGAGGTCATGGGATACTCGGATAGTTGTTTTCTATGCAGTTACAGCTAAAACAGGAGGCGCCATTAATGGTGCTGACAATATTCAAGAGACTTATCTGAACGATAAAATAACCCGTCCAGCAAAACTCAGTCTATCCTTACCACTAACACAAGAAGTAACATCGTCTCACTTTATTTTATTTCCATTTTTCTCCCACGTCGCACTAAACACTTATTTTTTTAAGCACCCCAGCTGCTATTTTGACACGCGTTTTGTCTGGAGAGCTGCATGGGGGTGCCATCAACCCCCGTCCCCCCCACCCACCCAACCATCCCCTTCCCCCCTCTTGTTGTTCTTACCTCGTCGAAGAGTAATTGTTTAATCATAAGACTTATGTTAATATGCAGAGCCCGAGGTCAAAGCGTAAATACTTATGCATGACTTTTATTATTATTATTAAATTGTAGTTCAAAATTAATTTAACTGTCTAAAAATAAAAATAGCGCCGTCTACGACTGTAGGGGTGTAACTACATGGCGTGACTATTCTGCAGGATTTTACATAATTCTAACAATTCTTATAAAAGTGATTGGCTTACAGCAGATCTTACCACACCTGCCCACCACCTGCTGGTGGAGCAGTGTAACTGCGTGACATGCCGATTCTGAAGCATGATAATAATTGGCAATAAACCTGGCTACCTTACAATTAACATAAGCTGTAATCCTCATTAAGTTCATTATGCTGTATTTGTTTAAGGCAGATGTTACCAAGCTAGTAATGTACAACGTCAGTGCAAAGAGCGCCAACTACTGGTGCAATTTCACGATGATTTTGTAGCCAGACTACAGGCGTCACATTATATGTCAATTCTTAGAGATTATGGACCAAATGAAACAAATATAAACCTAAAAAAAATAACCATGACTAATAAGAATGATTCATTTACAGCAAATGTAAGTTTAGTTAAGAATCTGCCATCTGCTGGTGGAGTAGTGTAACTGCACGACATAGCGATTCTGCAGGATTCTTTGGATAGTAAATTTCTGGATGAACAAGCAATCCAAAAGAAGGCATAATTTTAGAACATGAAGTGCTCCGTTTCCTTCCTAGGCTAAGAGATCTTTTGATATGGAGTCTCACAGATAAAAAATAAAGCTGTATGAAAGTACAACCACTTCATCCCTGCGCCGTATTTTATTCAGTTCGATTTTTACGTGGTCGTGCATTCCTGTGCAGCTCTCTCGTCTAGTCCTGTCTAATCATTTTTCATTTTATTTCTATAACATTGTGTCTGTCCGAGATCTAGATCTCGATTTGTTTTGCAGTGCGGATTTTATTTAGAATACTTATGTCCGTATGAATAATGCTCTATGTTGAAGGTCACGCTTTCTTGCAGATAGCTACAGAAAAGCTAGTTTTTTTCTTCTCTTTGTCTCCATCTCATTTGTAAACCTATTTTGCATCTGACCCGGTGCTTTCTTGAAAGCTGGCCTCTTGTGGATCTCACACTACGTCTCCTCTTCGGTTCTTTAAAGCGGTGCCAGCAGCAGAATCGAACTGATTCGGGTGGATTTTGTATATTTTCTCATGCGTCGATTCAGACTGTAACGTCGGCTCGGTCAGCAGAGGATGTGACTAAGCTGAAAATCCACATGAGGTCACTTTGATCTGGAGCATCCTCTCATCCTGCCCTCTCTCTCTCTCTCTCTCTCTCTCTCTCGACCTAATTTCTTTAATTCTCTGTGCATGTGTGGATGTAACGGTTCTGCCTGCAGCCCTGAACCTATAACTGTTCCCTGTCGTGGTTCTGATGGGTACTGTTTGTGTGTGACAGAGGGACGCTGCATGAGCGTCACATGCAAAGCATCACATCATTGGTCCGACTAAAGTTACATATTCAAATCAATAGGAGCATCTTGGTCGTCCCTCTGGCATAAGCATCAGTCATTAAGTGTCATACCAGGACACATTAAATTCGACTCTGGTTAGAACACTAATCAGCCGTTACCTCTAGGCGAACAGAACGGCCAAATGATCTTTTATTGTCCTTTAAAAAAGTCATGAACGAGTCACACGACTGTATTGTGAAGGGTAATATACTATAAGTTACTATACTGTAACGACACAGAGAAAACACTACGTGTGTCATGGGACTGTAAAAAGAGTGTTTCAGATGGTTAAAAATGCCTAAACACAGCAAGGAGTCACAGAGGTGTCATGTAAGCGTGTAAAAACGATTACGATTGTGACTGTTAAAATAACATTGATGTGCTTTGACCAGAGAAAACCTACTAAAGACAAAGCTTTATAGCCAGTCATAACATTACACGACATGCTTATGACAGAGCATTTCAGCACAGTGCGATCCTGAGGGTTATCTAATGATCTGGCCACTCACTGTGGATCCTCTGAAGCGACCAAACACCATGAACACACCTCTCATAAAACTTTAGTGGTCAGAGTAATGGGTTAATGACATGACCTGACATGCATTCCTAATAAACTCATTAACTTTTTACTGTTTTAATGCATCAGAATTAGAATTGATTCTAATAACAACAGTCCATCCGTACAAACATTTAATACATGCAAACTACAGGGTATAGCCAAAAGCTAATTAATCATGAAAAAAACAGGAACATCTGAAACTCTGTGGAAAACAACGACGTTTATTGCTTTGATTTATAGCCACAAGGTTTATTTTTATTTATTTGGTTTAGTCTTAAGAGTAGAGTTGGTGGTGAAGATGACTTCAAGTAACCCTTGTGGTGCAGTGGCAAGTCAGCAAGATTTCCACAAATGCGAGTCAGAGTTCGACTGGGTCACGTTTTTTTTTCCACCAGGATGTTTTTAAAGGTATAAAAAGTTCAGGTGTATGGTTTCCTGAAAATATAAGTTCAGGTGTATGGTTTCCTGAAAATATAAGTTCAGGTGTATGGTTTCCTGAGAATATAAGTTCAGGTGTATGGTTTCCTGAGAATATAAGTTCAGGTGTATGGTTTTCTGAGGCTGTAAGACCTAATCAGAGTTGTCCCCTACCTCCAAACATTTTTGTGCAGTGCTAAATAGCTTAAAAAGGAAAGTAAAACATGATTAAAAATATAGAAAAGAAATGAGTCTTGTCATTAACCCTGAACCTTTATGTATCCATGTGTTTTTTTTCTTATTGGTCTTATTCGTGATTCCTTTGTTTTGAACAAAGGATTGTTTTTTTTTTGTTTTTTTTTACAATTATTTGCAACTTATGTGACACTTTTTAAACCTAATGTGTAAAACCCAGAGCCATGTAGAGTAACGCCTAGTTAAAATTGAAATATTGTTATTTGTATGTACAGATTTGTGACAGCAGTACGTATTTAAGGCTGAGTGAACAACACATCAGTCCTCTGCCTTTTTGTGTGTATGTGTGTGTGTGTACCTACATGTGTGTGTGTGTGTGTGTGTGTGTGTGTGTGTGTGTGTGTGCACATAGCTGGCCCAGTACCCCATGTTGCGAGAGGAAATGGAAAGAATCGTTACGCAGCATATTCGGGACCGCGAGAGTCGCACCAAGGATCAAGTGAGTAACAGAAGAGAGACTCTTCTCTGTTTCCTGTTTTTATAAATACATTAGTGTTTGGATTAAACACGAAAGATCTAATGGATCTCTAAGAGACGATGGACATTTTCAAGATGCACATTAGGCCAGTTGGCATCTCTGAAGTGTCCCAGAGTGATGGAGAGCAGGGGTGAACGTCTGCCTCTTGGGCCCTTGTGTACCCGGTTACGTAGCAAGAAATATTTGTTCTTTCTTGTTACGAGATGTGGTGGTTTTTTGTAGAACCCAGGTATGTGGGATAGACGTATCCCATGACATATAATAAGAATGGGGAAATAATATAGAACAACTGAAAAGGGATGAAGAGCGGAGGTTCAAGGTGCAAGGTTCCTAACAAAAAAAACCCCAAAAGGATAAAGGGGTGCGCCACAGTATTGCATCCCGAGTGGGAGCAACACGTGAACTGGTTGCAAAAGGGCGCCAAAACACCAATCACGGCAGGCGTGCCGAAGCATGGTTTGGGACGTTTCACAAATGCCGAGGCACAGAGGTAGTCCAAATGCCAGGGAGCGAGCGTAAGCTCGAGTGTGCATACAATCAAGGAAAGCCATGCCGGGGAGCGTCTTATGGACTGCGCGCAGCCAGGTGGCCACTCTAGCCAGAGCATTCCTCGAGTTGGCAGCCGACTAGAGTGAGACTCAAGAGAGTGCAAAGGACGCCGGAGCGCTGGAACACCATATACTTCGAACACGCAACCGGATGGCTGCTCTAAAGGGTGCAGGGGGGGCCACAGTGCCAGAGGGTGAGCATGAGCTTGAGCACGCAAGTAGTGAGAATGTGAATAACTTAAAAAAGACGGCGAAGCGTCAGAACACGAGAATGAACTCTAGCGCGCAAGGAGCGCGAACACAAATAGATTGCGAAAGGCACCGAAGCGCCAGAGGGCAAGCGTGAGCTCGGGCGCGAAGAAGCCAAACTGGGGCGCGTCCTATTCAGGACAAGCACCCGGCAGGATTGAGGCTAGGTAGGTGCCAACAACGGAGGAGCGCGAACTCAGGCGTGCGAGGAGTGCATGAGTACAGGACGGGAAAACTCTCAAAGTGCCTTTAACAAACTAAATTTACCTCGGGGGTTACCCACCCATACGCGTCCATCGGCAAAAGAAGCCCCCGGAACATTACCACTATCTCTAGGGAGCGTGGAAGGGCACGAGCGCACCTGTGGTCGGACGTGCGAACCAAACGGAGATGGAATACCAGTAGAATGATGATGACCTGGCCCGAACAGAGCCAAAAACCACGTATTTCTAGGACGTGAAGCAGCTTTTTGGAATCAGGACATCATCAGGATAATGGATATAAGTCGCCTTACCGATAACTCTGTAATGGCTGCCGAACGGAAGGTAGGAACCCTAACATTTTTGTTATCTCAAGGTGATGCTGCTGATTGATATCGAGCTGGCCTACATGAACACCAACCATGAAGACTTCATCGGATTTGCCAAGTGAGTGATAATAATCGTTTAATGCAATTTATACCACAGTTCGCTCCCACCCTGCGATCCGATTGGCTGAGAGCCGTTCTAGAACACTCTGAACGAGGCTCATCACCTTTATAAACGAGGTTTTGGGTTTAAGCTCTGAAGCTGAGAGAAACTAAGTGATTAGAGTAAACTCAGATGTTTTGGGATCTTAATGGAGTCACGGCTCGACTGAAGAGCAACGACACTGAAGATCAGCTTTAATCCGAAGTGACTGATCTTCTAACTGGTTTTGATGTAAGGGATCAGTCAGAAATATTACAGGAGGGTTATACAGCATCAGCAGCTCCTTATTTCTTTCTCATTTGTTTAAACTCTTTAAACTTTCATTAAACACCGTCCACAGCTTCTCCGTCCTCTTTACCTAAAAATCGAGCAATTAGCAGCAGTAACAGAACCATGGTATAATCACTTAATTCACAGACAACAGAACGTGTGACCTCAGATAAACTCTGTTTTGTTTCCTGTTAGCGCTCAGCAGAGAAGCAGCCAGACGAGCAAAAAGAAAGCAGCTGGCAATCAGGTAGCCTTTTTTTTTAAATTGGTTACAGCGCCATCTTCTGGACTGGATGTCATCACATGTTATGATCTGCGTTTGGTGTTTTGTCTCTCTGTTATCGTTATTGAATATCTTTACACAGTTTTCTGGCAAAAGGCGCTCTGAGTTTGCAGGTTTTTTATTTAATTGTGCACTGGAAATGTGAGCTCTGAGACTGGAGGAGCAAATGGTCTCCAGTTCAGCAGGTTAACTGTTGTAAAACTGAAATCAGGTTGATAAGCAGTCTTATGCTGGGATGTTATCTGTTATAAAAAATCAAAACAAAACAAAAGCATATGATTAGGCTCCCATCCTGAGGAACTCAGAGAACCAGTGCTCTGCCTTGAGTCACTCTGATTTGTCCCACCTATTTGCATAATTCCAGTTGTTTCTGTCCAGCCCTTGTCTTTATTACAACCACAAATCTAAGAACGTCCTTCAAATGGGACCCAGCTTTCGGTGGATCTGGATCAGTTTTGCTCCGTCAGCCTCGGGGAAGGAGTGTGTCACCAAATTCTCAGGGCCGAGCGTTAGAAGAGATTCAGATGTTTGCAGTTTGATTTCACGTAAAAACAGGTTTGCAGTGCAAAATGAAGGAAGCGAACCTCGAGCACCGGGTTAAAAATATTATAGCTCATATTATCGTCTTATAAATTATTTTTGCTAAGCTTGTAGCCCTTTTTTTCCACGTTTGCTGAAAACTTGTCTTCTGTATGTCCTTCCATGCTGGTTCATCTTGTGCTTATCAACTGGTCCAGGGCCAGGTTCGTGTTCATGCTCCTGTTACTAGTTGTCCGTAGAGAAAACTGATCCTAGATCAGCTATTTCTAACGCAGCACTCTGCTTTGCATGAGGTTGTAGCCACGTTTTTGCTTCTGTGCTCTCTGTTCTGTATCTTATTTCAGGCTTTTAAGTGCAACTGAAATAGAGTAGACCTTCCCATCGTGGAGTATTATGTAATTGTAGCTCTAGTCGTGACCGATGAGAGGATGTGACTGCATTCCTGAGGCTGCAGTGACTCAGAGCGACTATGTTTTCACGCAGGTGGTCAAAAGTACAGAGTAAAAATGAATTATGTACACAACATGTTGCCATATTAAGTTTTCTTGGCACGGCCGTCACAATAAGCCGTAATCATTCCACTCAGAATGATTTAAGGGCTTGTTTATGTTGTCGGCGCTGCTGAAAAACCGCACGATAAACTGGGACTGTTGATGACAGTGTTTTTTTTTTGCGCTTTCTTCCCTTATAAAATGCTCTGTAGTTATTCACACTGTGGTTTTCCTTTTTATTTAGCCTTTAGGTGAAAATCTACGGTGCCTATATTAAGAGTTACACCACTTAATGGTGCAATAGATGGTCAAATGTCTAAGCACAGACTTAATTAGGGATTTTGCCCCAAAAACCTCTGGATTTAGTGGCTGAAGAGTGGGGTTGGGAGCAACTTCTGGGAGCAACATCCAGACGGGGTCGTGAGCCCACCCGGCAACTCTGGGTGCAAGGGCAGGAACAAGCCTAGATGGGGCTGCCAATCCATCGTAGGATGCATACACAGTCACACACTAAGGGCCACTTTAGAGACACCAGTTAACCTAACACACATGTCTTTGGGCTGTTGGAGGAAATTGGAGTATCCGGACACAGAAAGATCCCAGGCCGCTCCACCCTGGGATTGAACCCAGGACCTTCTAGCATTGAAGCAGTGGTGCTATCTGCTCCCATGTCGCATTTATTATATTTTTATTTATTAGCCTTGATCTTTGGAGAATTATGAGTTGCCTGGACCAATATTGAAGCACGATCCAGCGCCCAGTGTGGAGTCTAGGTATTTTATGCATGAAAACTTTATCAGGAGCATTATGGGTTGGCTTACTGTCACTGAGCTGCCAGTTCAAAGAATAGGCTGGATGCTGGAGCAGCAGAAATGTCTTCTAGAAAGGTTTGGGCTTTAAGTCTTAGTTTTTGAGTTCTTTGGTGGGTTTGGTGTTGACAAAGTTGACCCTGAGAAGGTCCTGACCTCATCCAAGTGTTACACTTTAGAAATGTGGAGGCTTCTGCAGCATTAGGGACACCAGTTCACTCCTGTGGTGTAGATCTTAAACCCACACATGTTTTAGCTCATAACCCTAGCTTTATCAAGCATGCCATAGTAAGTGTGATCCTACAAATGTTTCTCAAACCAGAGTTTAGTTCGGTGTTGTCTTCTGATTTGTGATACCTGCCTCTGCTTTCCTGTTCCACATATTCATTTCTGATTTTCCTCTTCCTCTGTCTCCTCTGCTCCAGGATGAGATCATGGTGAGTAGTATTCCTGTGTGTGAAGGTGTGTTGTGGGAGCGCGTGTGGGTCGGTGTGTAAGCGACACCGCTAATGCACATGGCAGGTGACTCAAGCATCTCTGACTGCTTAGATTCCCGGAGATGATTTCTCTCTCAGACTTTTTCCACTGGTGGCCCCGGGAAAAGAACGCACGTTGGGCTACAATTAAGGAAAAGAACTCAGTCGGTGCCTTTATTTTCTTTGGTCGAAAAGACGTGAAACAGAAATGGATCTGGCCCACCCAGTTCAGGATGATAAATCACAAGAGAATAATGAGAGCACTGAGCGGAGCGCTCTAACCCACAAGTGGCAAATTACAGAATGAAAATGAAAACAATAAAAGAAGAAACAGGTTTGCAATGTTAATGTATTTTCAAATCCAGGTTAAAAAAAACAACAACTAACACAAAGCACGGGATAACCGGCAGCTGACAACCAAAAAAAAACCTTATTCAGCTAACTTCTAATATACAATACACAAAATACAATAATAAGGCAGTGGCTAAAATACAAACAAAGAGAAAACATCCTTAAGCATCATACCACTGACTCTAAAACCTTCATATTTCATAAATACCCCAGTACTCTTTTTGTGTGAATCCTAAACACGTGCGAGGCTCAAAGCACAAATCCTTACTTCTCCCACTCTCAATTCACTGCTTTAAACGAAATAAAATGTGTCAAAGGCTCACCGGAGGCTATTGTTAAGCCATTAATCCCTATTAGAAACAGGAAACCGAATAAACTGGATGCAAACCTTAAAAAAGAACCATCGTTATTTATCCATTATCTCATGGCCATAAAAAACTGACTTGCTTGCCTTGAACTAGAAAGAAATCTCCACTTGCACAGTGTCCTGTCCTGACAGAGTTAAATTGGCCATAGCTTAAACTAGTGAGGTTCATGAGTTTACTTATAATTGCAAAAGTCTTGCACGCAGCCCACATCAATTAAGTTTTACTCATTGCAAGTGCACTCACTCTATCTACGTTTGGTCAATTGTGATGCTCCCAAGCAAATGCTCTTAAAGTTAAAGGGAAGCCAAACAGGTTTATCATTATTGTTGTAGATCAAGCACTAACTTTATTTTTCCACCCGGCTGCACATTGATGCATTCGAAAGGGATTTGTGTGCCAATTAGTTTTATGTCCCATTGAAAAAAAGTGCATCCTGCATTGAAGCGATGGCAGGAAAAAATCTGTACTGGGAAAACACAGGCATTCTGAGAAAGCAAAGTGCATTTAAAGTCAGTTACATGACAGAAGTGAACTTTATTCATTTTAAAATTCGTTTTTAATTCATTAAATCATTTATTATCTCCTGCTTAATCCATATGGGATTGTGGTGCAAGGGCAGGAACAACACTAGATGGGACGCCAATCCATCGTAGGGCACACACACACACACACACACACACACACACACACACACACACACAGTGACACACTGAGGGCCACTTTTACAGACACCAATTAACCTAACACACATCTTGGACATACAGGCTCCACACGGAAGAAAGGACTCAGGCCACCCCACCCTGAGATTGAACCCGGGACCTTCTTGTAGTGAGGCAGCGGTGCTAACCCCTAATTATAATTACTTTATCTAGTTTATCATAACTTATTTATTTTTGGGGGATTATCTTAAGAATAACTTCATTGTTTTGCCACATTTTCACAATGGACGGCGTGAGATATTTTACATTTTTATTTACTGTTATATCCGTTGTTTAGTTTAAATCGACCCAAAGAAAGGTGGTGACAGTGGAAAGAAATAGCCGGTAGGGAAAAAAAGTCCTTATTATCCTAATTTTCTATAACTAAACTGTTTAAGGTTTTAAATTGCAATGCTTAAGTTGTCCAAGAGTGAGCCTATCATAGTTTTAAGAAAACTTTAAGAACATAATGCCGCATTCTTATAAAGGATAATTCTTAAGTTATTTGAATAACACTTTTTGGGGGATAACTTTTTCTGAATTATGAATTCAAAGAAAAAACAACATTTAAGTAGATTTTCTTTCTTAAGACACTTTTGTGAATATGGCCATGTGACCATGTCAGGCATCACACCAGCAGTGCTATGCCTAAACATGGGTAGCCCAGATGGCAGAAAATTTTCCCCACTGCAATGGCCACCCCAACGACCTTGCAATGGACCGACGGCCCTAAACAGATAGGCTTAGACCTTTGCTTTGTGTATTAATTGGCACCAGTGGTCTAAATGAAAGTCAGTTCTGACTCATGGTGACTCATAGATAGCTTTATATTGTCTGTAGAGATTTTGAGGCAGGTATGGATGATCGCCAGGCTCTTCTTCCACAAGCTTAATGCTGTTGTTCTTGCCGTTGTCACCCAGACTTCTGCATTTTTGCCCTAAAATTCTGCTTCTCAGTACGAGGTGCTGTTACTGGACCACCCAAAATCCATGTTCCAAGCCCAGCCCAGAACCTAAGTTCTTAAGAAGCCGTGTTTTCAGCGGGTGGCTCTCACTTCTGGGCCAAAGAAGCTGCCGTATCCTTGGTAAAGCTAGGTAAAAAAAAACAAAAGGGTATAAAAAATGAGACTTTGAAGTCAATTTACTTGAAGAAAATTCTGCATAAAATGATTTCTTTTTCAACAAAACCATATGTCAACACTGAGCACTTTGTGCAGCCTTTGTTTGCCAAAATAACAGTCTTCGCCTATTAAGTTTGATGAGATGCAGAGCATGAAATCTGAGACTTAAGACTTAATACAAAATCTCTCCAGATCCTCTAGACTCTCCTTTCCTCCTCACCTCCGTCCCCCAGGGGTTTAGATCAAGGGAGCCGAAGGGTCATGTCAAAAGTTTTAATCATTTTTGTGTGGACTTGTAGGTAAGGAACTAGTGAAAGATCCAACCAGGACGTGAATTACCTACAGCTGGATCTGCGTGTGGAGGGCAGGACAGTTTCACATCCGTTTCTATTTCCATTGTCTGTTCTTTGCGCTGTCACATAAAGACAATTCCTAATTGCATAAACGCTTGCATGTATGAGCGAGAGAGAAAATATACATAAATTTCAGAGCTGAGGATATGTTTCTCCTGACCTAATCTGGTGTTGACCAGAGGAGGACGGGTTCGCCTTTTGAGTCCGGTTCCTCTCAAGAGTTTTTCCGTTCATCCGAGAACTTTTCCTTGCCACTGTCACCTTTGGCTTGCTCAGATTTCTTGTTTGCGCCACAATCACAAATCAAGTTTGATCCATGGATTGATCAAGGAAAACAGTGAGATCATGCTGGAGATCATGCATCTTCTGATTTCACACAAACTGGTGGAGTCAATGCAGCTGAAGCACATACTGTCATTAAAGCAAAAGAGAGAATATACCAAATACTGGCCAATTCTGAATGCACACATTATTGATCTCTATGAATCTGCTATATTTGCATAGCCATAGTTTTTAATCCAATATTCCCATGTTCGTGGGAAATGGGTATAGGATAAAGAAAATCCCACACCTGTAAGTCGTTATCATGAAATATCTGGTGTATGCAGCTTCTAATTGTGTGTTCTGTTCCATAGGTCATCAGGAAGGGCTGGCTGACTATCAACAACATTGGCATCATGAAGGGCGGCGCCAAGGAGTACTGGTTTGTGCTGACAGCAGAATCTCTTTCCTGGTACAAGGATGACGAGGTGAGCGCTTTCTCCAGTCAAATGGTATATCGTGAGGTTGCTCTTGTTGGAATGGCCTAGTTCTTCATTCAGTAGGTTGATTAACACAAAACAGTCCAAACAGTCTACAACAAGGTGTGGGTTGTACATGCGCTCGTCCTAAAACTGTTTACCCCGGTGCAGTCTCTCTTTTAACACGTCCTTTTCCAAGCCAAGTGCTTTTTTGAGTCTTGGTCCTCCCAAGGTTTCATCCTTACAATGTTTAGGGAGTTTTTCCATGCCACTGCCACCCTAGGGTTTAAAAAACCATGATCTAAAATCATTTTGGTAACAGGATAGTGAGTTAAGATATGCCTTCTGAGGCATAGTTACAGTAATCCTCAAATATACAGGAAAAATATATAAGAAAGAACTTAACTTTGATCTCCACATAATCTGCAGAAGATCCACAAGAAGTGTCAGGGTAAGATAAACGAGTGAAAACCTGGGGATGTGAAGAAATGTGTATGTTAATATGGGGTATGATGAATTTATTATAAGTTTTCTTTTAAGTGGTAACGTTAGAGACCAGGGACAGATCGGAGAGCCCTCCAGGCTTATTCTAAAACTGGCCCTAAAATGTTTGTCTGATTGTGTTAGTCATGCTTGTGATTGCAAGGCCTCATTTTACACAGAGCAAAATCCATACAGACTCAAAACTGAGTAAAGTGACACTTTGGGTTGCTGCTTTGTCTTAAAGTGAGCCTCCTGCAAGGTGGGATTTGCACGTTCTGGGACCGTATTGTCAACACTGCCCGATATGACTGATCCTCGTCTCTGATTATGTGATGATAGTTCTTTCACATTTACATTGGCTCAAAACAATTTCAAATCATATCAGGAAACTCCGGATTTGGTTGAAGCAGCTCATGCGGTGCCAACTGCCGGAAGTGCAGGTCCTGACGCCCTTGGGACGGCACCCATTTAAACTCCTGACCTCACATCAACTACAAGTTCAAAAACCAGCAAAAAGCAGAGCACCGTTATTAATAAATTAGTGCTGATATCAAAGTGATTTCAGTGGGGTACACGCTCTTTTCTGCACAGTGAAAGAAGGGTTTAATAACGAGCCTCACGCTGTGCAGTGGTGACACTGCAAAGATGCAGTAAATCAGAGCTTCAGTCTAACACCCATCACCCAGTGCGAGATCTTGTCTCCTGTCTTGGAAAAGATTGATTGACTCTGGTGCAGAGGCTTCCTTCACCCTCACAGCCGCGTTGTTACTGCCCATTTACTTTAGCGCCAAATCAAATTCCCCAAGAAAATGGGAAACCGCAGCGAGGCGTCCCAGAGCTTCCCAGAGAGCTGGCGCCGACACGAGCCTGACGCATCTCGGACAGATATGTTTATTTTTAATGGCTGGCCTTTCATGTGGGGCCGCTTGTATTGATTTTCCAAAATAGAAATGATCTCTTGAATGTTTTTTTCAAGGCGTTCCATTTTGGCTCTCCTGCTGCTGAGCTGTCCCGTGAAAATTCCCTCCTGTCACAATTGTTTCCACTGTGGTAAGATTTCGAGTAAGCTTGTTGGACTGGGTGCACGCTGGATAGAGCAGAGTAAAGTTTTCAGTCACAACCAGCATATTAGATTTGGGTTACGCTTAAAACCTGGGCTCCTTGTGGTTCATATAAATCTGCAGAGAGCCTCTTGTGTGCGTTGATTTTGCTAGTAGTTTGTTTATGAAAGCGGTGCTTACTTTATAACAGGGGCATGTGGATATTAGAATAATTGTAACCTATTTTTGGGTTATTATTCCCACATTTGTGAGAGGATCATGTAATGATCTCCAAGGGGACCTAGTAGATGTGTTTTTGTTGTCTGTCGTATACTTTCCACATTGCTTCTCATAGACTCAAAAAAAGGTGCTTTTTTAGGGGTGCTTGAGCAACTATTAAAGGAGCTAGATGTCAAAAGTAGTGAAAAAATCCATCTGTATTAAGGTGGCACCTTTCAGTCAGGAGTGGTATGTTGCATAATTACGTATGTCAAAGTGTTGTACTAAACAAAAGACGTAGGAAAGCCAAACTTGTCATCAGTGACTCCTAATCATTAGTAATATCAACTGCTGAAAGAATAAACCTGTGATCCAAAAGGAAAGGAATCATTTTTACGTTAAGCTTTTTTCTTCCCATTTAAGTCAAAAAATGTAAAAACGGTTCAAAATCATTTCAGCAGTCGAGCTTACTAATGATCAGCAGCATCTGCTGGTGTTTCTAGGTTACTGTTTTAGCACTTTAAGCCATTAAGTTTATACTAACATGACTTTTTTTAAACTGGAATAAGAAGCTTAGTGTAAAAATGAATTACTTTTGAACACTTTTGAGATGTCTTCCTGAACATAGATCAGTCACCTGATTTATTTCTTTATCCTAAAGACACGTTTTACTACCTGAGCTGAGATTGGGGATGTGGATTTAGGAGTTCCTCGTTCCATAATATTTTTTTATTCAAATTTGAGAGTGTTTCCTCTGGAGAACATGAAGCATATTCCTGGTGGTCCAGATGCCCTGGATGGAGTCATACTGAACTACGTTGGAGAATTGTTTTAATAGAAGAACGCTTGTCTTGCCGTGTTTTATACTACACTGAAGAACAGAAGGATGGCCTGGTCTGGTCTGGTCAGGTCTGGTTGGTTCGGGTTAGAGGGAGGTGTGGTGATTTGGAACAAACCGTACTATATGTAGATTGTGAGACTGGGTGAAGCTGGCACCCATATGTGCATACCAGAACCTGGTACTCTTTGTAGCGCCTCAGCCATTCCCCTCCAGCCTCATGCTTCTCATAAAGAACTAAACTTTCAAAGAGAACGGGTGGGGGTATTGTGTGTGTATGTGTGCGCATGTGTGTGTGCACGTGTGCGTGTGCGCGTATGTGTGTGTGAAGGGGGGGGGTCCTCTTGTAGCCCGTTAGGGTGGGCTTAACAAGGAGCATGTGGGGCAGCGAGAGAGAGGGATGCTCTTTCATGTCTCGCACAACACAAAGTCATTCACTTCTTCCCTCTGTCCCTCCACACACACACACACACACACACACACACCCATACACAAACACAGTACAGCCCTACCCCTTTCACTCCACCACATGTGTTTATTTTAGGATGGAAGCGGTGATTTCTCTAAGCTCGAACAGTCCTGTATTCTCAACTAATGAGGATAAAGTTGGGGAACAAGCCACCATTTTCACTACAATTGTCCGAGTCTGGAATGTGTGTGTGTGTGTGTGTGTGTGTGTTCCTTCTAAACAGCCCCAGGCACACTATCACACACTCCACAGGCGTGTTTGCTTTTTACTGAGTGGCACAGAGCTGCTGAGGTCAGGGCCAGAGCTGGGGCGATTACTAAAGCACAGGTTTTTTACCATTTCTCGGAAGCCAAAGAGATTTTCGGTGTCAGTTTTTTGTTGCATTTATTAAAAAAAATACTGATGAGTATGTATGGAGTAGCTGTGGGAGTGCCAGTCACTGAGACAAGACATTTCAAATGAAGTACTTTGTACCTTTAACCTAAATTGCTGAAAAATACTGTGAAGGTCCACGATCGATGATCTACATCAAACCAATATTCAACACAAATCTACATAAAATAATCTGCCCTAAATTGAACTGTTCTCTTAGTTTTTAATAGATACTGCAGTTCAGTTCTGGTTTTTTTTCATTCTTAAGAACGTAAAATATTTGGTGTCATTTTTTTGTAAAATTCATTTTTGCTGGTCTACGCAAAGAAAACAAAATAAACATCTTACACAAAAAGCCCAAGAGGTGCAACTATTTTTAATATTTAAAAGAAGATTTCTCTCTCTTTTCTTCTCTTTCCCTCTTTTGAAAATTTGAACCCCCGTTTGTCATGTTCAGGGTTGTGGGGACTCTGGGGGACGGGACTGCAGGCTCTCCTCATGCCTATGTGATTCCTGGCCTGTCCAGAAGGCGTGCCGGGACTCGAACCTGGGTTATTTCAGCTATATTTATTAGTTTATAAAAAAGTTTGGTGTGTGTGGTTTCCTATAAGCACTATATCCTAGGCTTGTGTGTCTCAGTGACACTGTGTGTATGAATGCCGTACAGCACCATAAGCTGTGCTACCGTGACCGTAACAACACAGAATATGAATTTAAGATCCCACCGAGTTTTCTTATTTAAGAACGTTTGTTACAGTTAGAATTTCTGAATATCTTTCTCTCTCTCCGTGTGTCTTGCCCTGTGGTTTCTCAGTCAGTCAGTCAGTCAGTCTCTCTCTCTCTCTCTCTCTCTAACCCTTTACCCGCTGGGTTTTGGTGTGGTACAGCTAACAGGGGAAGGGGGATGGTAGTTGTGGTCTGGTTTCCATTACCAGACATGCTTTGAATCAAGCAGAACCCTGAAGCCTCGCAAAGCTGCAGAGACATGAATGAAGGAAAGTCCGAGTGCACGAGCCAGCACAATCCTTTCTGATTCCACTTTCACTCGAACCCTGCACACACACACACACACACACACACACACACACACACACACACACATATACATTTCTCTCTTTGTGACGTGTTTTTGGTCACTAAGCCTAATTATAAACTCTGTCATTACTAAACCTAATCTTAAACTATAAACTATAAACTAACTATAAACTCTTAAACTAAGCCTAACTCTAAATCTTGATCCTAAATTATAACTTCACTAGGCCTCAGACCTCACTAAGCCTAACTGTAAACTCTAACCTAAGAAAGCTTAACCCAAAATCCTGTCCTCACTAACAATCATTTAAAACCCTAACTTAACAATGCTTAACCCTAAGTCTTAACCCCACTCATTTTAAACCCTTGCCTCGTCGAGTGTAATCCTAAATCAAAGCTTGACTCTAAATCTTGTCCTTACAGAGAATAATCCTATATTCTAACTTCACTAAACCTAACTCTAAACCTTAATGTCACCAAACCCAATCCTAAACCCTACTACTTAACCCAAACCCCCCTAAACCTAATCTTAAATTAGAGCCTCACTAAGCTTAATCCTAAACTCAAACCTCCTTAAAATGAATTCTAAACTATGAATTTGTTAGGCCCAATAATAAACTGATGCTTTAACTATATTAATCCTAATCTTAAACTCATCCCACAATAAACTCTAATCCTAAACTTTTGTCTGTTTGCCTTTTTAGAGAAGAAAATACTATCAACCCCAAAGACCAGCCAAATATATTATGTAGTCCTGTTATCACAAACACACACACACACACACACACACACACACACACACACACACACACACACACACACACATATCCCTGTAATTTCTTCTGGATGACTTTCTGTTTAATAAATGATTTATGCTCATCCACAGACAGTTTATCATCATTATTCAGCATTCTTAAGCATGGCGTCCAACACACACACACACACACACACACACACACACACACACACACACACACACACACACGCACACACACACAGTCACCATTATAGGGATTTCACTGTTACCTTATATATTACTGGAGATGAATACAGCCAAATTCCTCTCATCATAAAAACATTTAATCCCGGGTCCCCATAAGGAGCTGAATACCTGCCTACAGACTGTATTACTTTCTTATGGGTCTTACAGATCCACTGCTGTTCCTAAATCTAACTGGAACGGAAGCTGAACAAGAACTTCACTCGGTACACATAAGGTGCTTTTGCCTTGAGGTATTTAAAAAAAAGCTTTTGTTTTGTATAATGGACACATATAAACACACTATTCCAGTAGACACTTTTCAGACTAGGTTTGTGTTTTATATTTCTTAATGCTCAAGTTTTTGAAGTGTATTTTCATTGTTTGGTTTTCCTCATGAGACCCTATACAAGAAATATGCAGTTTCTTTCTCTCTCTCTCTCTCTCTCTCTCTCTCTCTCTCTCTCTCTCTTTGTCCTCACAAACAACAAAATACTTGCACACACTTTTAACAAATATATTTTTATGCTTATTTTCACAGACTCCCTTTAATGGACAGGTCATCATTGTTTATTTAACAAAATGAGTCATGTCCATATACGCACACACACACACACACACACACACACACACACACACACACACACACAATCTATTTAA
>JAUZST010033961.1:0-28430 GCA_034779995.1 Parotocinclus haroldoi | reverse complement strand
AGAAGAGAGAAAGAGAGAGAGAGAGAGAGAGAAAAGAGAGAGAGAGAGAGAGAAAAGAGAGAGAGAGAGAAAAGAGAGAGAGAGAGAGAGAAAAGAGAGAGAGAGAGAAAAGAGAGAGAGAGAGAAAAGAGAGAGAGAGAAAAGAGAGAGAGAGAAGAGAGAGAGAGAGAAAAGAGAGAGAGAGAAAAGAGAGAGAGAGAAGAGAGAGAGAGAAGAGAGAGAGAGAAGAGAGGGAGAGAAGAGAGGGAGAGAAGAGAGGGAGAGGAGAGAGAGAAAGAGAGAAAGAAGAGAGAGAGAGAGAGAGAGAAGAGAGAAGAGAGAGGGAGGAGAGAGGAGAGAGCGAGAGAGCGAGCCACGCGCACACACACACACACACACACACACACTTTACACATCTATCAGTGTGTGAAGGGAAAGGCTTCTCACACACAGACACAGCTAATATAGTTGGTGCACTAACACAAAGCATGGCCATGTTAGAGTCGGGGCTAAACGAGCTGCTGCCACCATCCTGATCACTCAGCAGTGCATAAAGAGAAGCAATCCCGATTTTCCCCCCAGATGGAAAGCAGTTAAAGGTTTCCACTGGGCAGGGGTCCACTTTTCACTTCTCCGTTACCTTCCAGTGAGACCAGATATCTCACATTTCCATCAGCAGTCATTTCTTGCAGACAGCATGAACCTGAAATCTGTCACTTCACAGATTAAACAAACAACTAAATAATAATAGGATTTCAAACGGGCGATTTTAATCCCGATTTGGGTCCTGAATGAGCATCCAGGAAAGGCTGAGTGTATGAGGAGTAAAGACGATCAGAGGAACTCCCAAACGATCACCAAACATTTATAAACGATGTTCCTTTGATAAAGATCGGAAGGAATTTACTGTCGATATTTCTTCTTCTACAGACCATAATATCATTTAACCAGTCCAAATCTGGAGGAATTTCAATCCTAAAAACTAAACTGAAAAGGGGTGATCTTTCTCCCTCTCCCTCAGTACCATCATTCTTCCATATCTGATAGGAGCACATGGGTAAGGGATAACTTTATCAAACCTTTATCAAGATCTATAATACAGAGTTACATATCCAAATACCACTTAAATCTTTACTGTACAAAAAACAAGCCTCGTGTTACCCAGGTCCACAAGCTCCGCCCACTTCTGAGCTCAGAGGCATCTGGGATCGACAGTCACCATGGAAACAGGGATTGTGCTCAGACCGATCAGAATTACAGATCTTTTTGGACCAAAGATGACTTATGAGGAACATGTCAAAAAACCAGGCTCTAGGGGTACGGGGTTGGGTCCAGACCCTTGGTAAAAGGCCATTTACACTTCTGTGATGTAGCATTAATGCAGAAAAGTACATCGAGATTTTAGAACAACGTAAACCGCCTTCAGGATGACCTCTTTACCAGGGACGTCCACGCAGTTATCAAAAATATGAATCTGAAATATGGAAATATCTTCTATATCTTCATTTGAGGAACAATGTCGTTAAGCATTAATCGTTGTTGTACACATTGATTCATAAACTGGAGTTCCTCTGATCCTCTCTGCTCCTCAAAGTCAGCCTTTCACAGACACAGCTTTTGTTCTAGGACATATTTCAATCATATAGGTTATTTTGTAAGTAAACAGTTCCTAAATGTAGCTCGTCTGTCTCTCTACACCATCCATCAAAGGAAATGGGAACGCCATAGGACCACCGCAGAGCCGACGCTATTTGGGTACCTCATTTTCGGCACAGCAGGGACACGCGGCAAGTGTGTATGTCACACGGTCGCAGCCTTAGCTTCACGACACGGCTGCTGTAACGAGAGCACCGTGTGCCCCCGTGTTTGGGTTTCTATTTGCCCCTCAGTACTGGTTTGTCACTTTTGTCCCTAATTAGTTTGTTCACAGTTTTGACCCGAGGCCGTTTGCTGTAGTTTTTCGCCTCATCGAACCCAATTTGCCCAGTTTTATGAGCCAATAATTCACTCCAGAGGGCGTAGGTGCATTATTAATACGGTGGGCCTGACAAAAGGCGAGAGCTGGTGAACATCTGCTCCTGATAGCTGATTAAACAAAAAGTTCACCTTGGCCTTGTGTGAGGGTTTGACGTAATCCGACAAGGATTTACCAGAGCTTTGCTCATCCCCCAAAAGCCCGGCATTTCAGCCCAGGCGAAAGAAACGAGCCATATCAAATCACAGACAAGCTTACAGCAGCAGGAAAAGTTAACAACGTGGAGCACGGTGCCTCCAGCAACACGAGGAAGGGAAAAGAACAGCACAAAAAACAAAAAAAATTAACAGAAGCAGCCTCGGTAAGCTCAGGCTAAACCGCTACCTGGATTCTGCAGAGGTCGAAAGACAAGGAGCGAACGTCCTGCCCAAACGGAGTGGACGTCCTGCACAGCATGCCGGTGTGTGTGAAGGAAAAGCCAGGCAGTATAAAGAAGCGTTGTGGATCTGAACCCTGCTGTACGACTCGACGCTAAAAGCGATTACAATAAAACAAGCTGAACAAAAATAAGGAAGAAAGAACAGCCTCAGGTTTGGAAATATAAACTCCAAAACCTGTCAACACGCTCGCTAAGTGATTTCACCCTCGTTAAAGGGCGCTCCTCGCGATCTCATTAGATGACTCACGCTCAGCACGAATGTAAGAATTTAATAAAAACACGGCATTATCTAAACGGATCACCAAGTTAGGCTGCGCCTGCTTAAAGTCAGCAAACGTCACGAGTGCAAACTCACGCAATATGGATGCAACCCCGGCGTGCAAGAGCAATGCTTAACGATGTAAAAATAAATAAAGTAATAAACATCCTGCAAATCCTGAGCATTTCATGCCATAAACATGTCCCATTTCTTTTTAGGTTTAAACGAAAAGAAAAAATGATAACAAAAATAAATCCGATGTTTTTTTTTCTATTCGGGTATTGTTTAAATTGCATTAATTCAAAGTTTAGAAAGTCTCTTTATGTAACAATATTCAATTATTATTTTGGTAATAACCTTTAAAAACACAAAGATATTTACATTAAATCGGCTGGCCCGGGAAGCAAAGGACCAGCAGGGGATGCTGTTAGAGTGTGAGAACAGCCAGTTCTGACTGGATGGGACCAACTGACCCAAGACTCGATGGTGTGAGTGAGTGAGTGAGTGAGTGAGTGTGTGTGTGAGTGTGTGTGTGAGTGAGTGAGAGAGAGAGAGAGAGAGACACAAGAATCCCACATGCTTAACCATCATAGAAAAGGCTAAATGCTGTAGCAGTGTTATTTCAGAACTGTTGAGAAGCTGATCAAAGAAATTTAGGACTCAAGAGAAAAGTCTTCTGAAGCTTCTAGAATCACACAGAGACAGACAGACAGACCAAGGCACAGAGAGAGAGAGAGAGAGAGAGAGAGAGAGAGAGAGAGAGAGAGAGAGAGAGAGAGAGAGAGAGAGAGAGAGAGAGATACAGACCAAGACTCACAGAGAGAGAGAGGCAATACTATTAGTACAGTCCTTGTATTGACAGTATTAATGTGGATTACTCAGCCTTAGTCTAAATGCTCTAGCATGTGTGTTTGCTCAGTGTTGTAAATATCTTCATTCTGTTCCAGCCTTTATTATAAGGATGCAATTCTGATTCCTGCACGTCCCAATGTTCCCCTCGCAATCCTCCCGTTTCCTGCAGTGGTCTAACCTGGCTGGATCACAGAGCATAACGAGGAGTCTCGAGCCTCCGGAGGTGGAGTAACGGCTTGTAAACGACCACTGGCTGAACCGAATGATTTATTAAGTTCCATCACAGGCTGCCGTTTAGCCGAGGGGTGAAACGTCCAGGTCCACAGGTCCACATGGCTTCTGTGGTACTAAGGATTTCCACTAAACAGTCCTGTTTATTTAACCCTCAGTTCACGTGGATGCATTTATTAAATAAAAACATCACTCCCGTTGTAAGAATGAAAGCTTCCTGATGATGCCTGCACAGTAAAATGGCAGTTATACCAAATCCTAAGTGTTTAAACGGTAACAGACAAAAATAAATAAAATAAAAAAAACACAGGGCAGGTGAGAGGAATCAATGCCATGTTAAAGTGTGAGAAATCAGAACGCAACGGTTCCAAATATGATTTCATTTCGAGTTCATTTGACGCTTCAACAACAGAAGAAAGAACAAAAGCATCATTAGGTTACGTTAAGCAAAGCAACTTTCTGCCACAACCATGGTCTGGAACCGATCTCACCCCGCCACGTCTAGCCCAAAGCGTTCCTTTCCAGGTTTCACAGGAATCGGTGCATTGTTCCACGTTAAACCTCGCATTTATGAATATAAATAAGCTCCTGTCGAATCCAATTAGCCCCAGAGCAAGTGCATACCTCGTGTTTGTAGCACTGCAGCAGGACGCGGCAAAATAAAGACGGCACGAACATAAAAGGGGCCGAGATCACTACCGGAGCTGCCATGTTCCATCAAACGCCATGTCGAGGATGTGAAATCTTCATGACAGACGTGAAGTGCCTGTACAGTCGTATGTATAAGCTCATGTGGCAAGTAAATCCCCGGCAGCTCGTCACAGGCAAAATAAAGGCAACTTGCGACAAAAACCGCCGACAGAGTCGGGATTAGATCCAATCCTTCTGCTTTAGTAACCAGTGGCTATGATTACAGGCTCATCCTCTACCTCAGCTCTACAGCCTACAAATCAGTAACGCTGTGCATTCTGATCCCACTGCTGCTCAAACACAGCTCTGTGTTCACCGTCCTACCGGCCATCGACACGACACCCCCGTCTTACTCAAGGACGATTTTTAGGTCATGAGACACCATTTCTCTAAAGACCTCGTGTGTTCTTTAGAGAGTGGTCAGGCCAAAGCAAAGACGACCTGCTGTTCTGCCGTTTTTAACCCCACTTTGTTCCTCAGGACGGTTTTAAACCAGATACTGTGTTTGGATAAAAGAACAGCTGTCCATGTATCTGACCAAATTATTTCAAAATGCCCATCTCATCTCTGCCCCCTCTGCCATTAAGTGGGTCACCTTCCAGGCCGGCATTACGTCCACAGGCTCCTGGTATCACATTTTCCCAGCTCTTTGGTTTTCATTTCACTTCTCTCATTCCTTTTCCCTTTCCCTAATTCCATTCCAAGCTCGATCCAGTTTCCCCTCTCTTGATTATGCTTTTACCCCTTTGCTTTGCCCTCTACAAAAACATCCATACTCCAGCTCAGTCTGTACACACTTTGGTCTGAACCCGTTTACAAGCAGGCTGGAATCCAGAAGTGATCAAAATCAAGAGATAGGAACTACAACACATGAGTTTAGTTCCTATTTCACACTTCATTCCTTTGGGATCTTTTATGGAAGTGCACCAGTGTCTGCACCGTTCAATAGCAAATTCGTAATCCCTAAAGTTCGCAAAAGGCTTAAAAATGGGGATCAGAGCTTTTTGGATTCATTATATTTAACAACTTACTGGTCATTAAACACTGATTTTATCTTCGCCTTTGTTTCATTAAAGCACCGGCTCCCGTTAGACTAAACTTTTTTTTCATGGTCAGGCCGTATAAATGGGGTTTAAACGCTGCAGGAATAAATAGGACAGAAAATCCAGACCATTTATCATGTAAACATGGGTGACTAAACAGCCCACCATTAAAGCGGTCACTTCACTAAACTGGTATAAAATATCACGTAGATTTTCCCAATTTTGCCCGAATGGCTACTTCAGAAGTCCTTTCCCCAGAATTTCATTTCTTATACACAGTTCATCACATGACCTCGAATCAAGTATTTTTTGTTTTGATATGCATATTAACGCTTTAATGTCTGACTTTACACATCGTCTAATAACTTCGCTTTAACGCCAAGGTGACCTTTTCACATTCCTGCTCTCGGCTATTGGACGCAGGATCCGATTAATGTGGACGGATCTAAAGAATAAGCAGCCACAAAGATGAAAGGTCAGGCAGACGGGTTTATTAAACTTCATAGCAGCCTTGTGTTTTAGGTTTCTGGTCCAGATGGAGGTTTGTACAGGCCTGCTTTTGTGAGGTACCGTGTGTTTCTCTACTAAAAGCTAATAAACAGGGCGATGATGCGGTTATTTAAAGATACAAACCCTTCTGAGGATTTGTTTGTTCGAATTTGTATTCATGTACCATAATGCTGGTTTGAGGCGAGGCTTCTGACTGAATGTGACAGAATGACATGCAGGAATAAGCTGGAGAGTTTTAATGAGGACCGGCCCGTCCCTGTGTGCCTCACAAACAACCTGAGCTACAGGCACATAGTGATCAGCTAAGACAGGATCCTCTCTCTTTCTCTCTCTCTCCTGTGTCTCTCTCTCTCCTGTCTCTCTCTCTCTCTCTGTGTCTCTCTCTCTCTCTGTGTCTCTCTCTCTTTCTCCCTTATGTCTCTCTCTCTCCCTCTCTCTCTCTCTCTCTCCCTCCCTCCCTCTCCCTCGCTCTTTCTCTCTCTCGCTCTTTCTCTCTCTCGCTCTTTCTCTCTCTCTCTCGCTCTCTCTCGCTCTCTCTCTCTCTCGCTCTCTCTCGCTCTCTCTCTCTCTCTCTCTCTCGCTCTTTCTCTCTCTCTTTCTCCGTCTTCCTCTCCCTCCCCCCCGCCTCTCTCGGAGACCGAGGAATGGACATGGCTCGGATACGACCTGCAGCTGAACCGTTTTAACATGCTCAAACCCAAAACTGTAGTACCCTGCATTCACCAGTACCCCCTCTATCCAGCACAGTAACCCAGGGGTACTGGGTAACCCGCCACTGCAATGCCATCTGTGACCAGTCAGGCCAGAGCACACTGCTTTGACCTAATCAGTCGGGGAGGGGTTACGGAAAGCCTGCCAATCATGCAGTGCTGAATTAGTTATCTAAACTCATACCCGTATGTGATGGTGGTTAACTGGTTACATCAGGCCGATTAAAGCCATTTTGAGAACAAAAAAAACAGGCATTAGCCAGTGCCTGTTCATAAGGTACTTTTTTTTTTTTTTTTTTAAATGGTGAAGAAAATCACAACTCGTTCCTCTTAACAGGGACTGGGAAGAAAAAGAAAAACAAATATTAGAGTAGCTTGTTATCTTTTGCAAGTATTTTATCATTTTTGTGAATTTCTCCTCCCTAATAAAGCATGGACGCCGTTCGCTGACACCATTTTGATTTGGCAGGTGACGTTCTGGTTCTGTCTCAAATCCGAACGGGGAAACCACGTCTTCGTTCACTACTCAGACTGGGAGAGAGAAGGAGGGTTACCAAAAAAAAAAGCTGAGGTCTGATAAATGAAATCTGGACAGGGTTTACAGGAGTAACATTTGGGAGAGATAGTGAGGGAATAAGAGCGAGTGGGGTGAAGGCCTGAGGTAGGTGGCTCATGCTGTTTATCAGCCGGACCCAGAGGACCTGCCCTAATTTCTCCAACTACAGGCTCGACACGGCCAAGGACGGGCAGGTAGTGATTATTAGAAGCCTGGGAAGTAGAATGGGAGCAAATGGGGCTGAAAACTGACGCCGAAAATCGGGGAGAGGTAAAAAAAACAAAACAAAAGTGGGCCATGAACAAAAAATATGGGGCATCCTGGAGATTTCCTACATAGGTCAGAAATAGAGAGGGGTTCTGTAAAATGTGATTAGAATGTGACGTTACATGTGCACAAATCATTTAAGAATGAAATGTGTGTAGTCTCTTAGCCCAAGCCAGAATCCATAACTGTAATAAAAATATATAATTAATTGTGCAGCCTTAGTGTAAGCACACTACATTATAGGTACTTAAGTAGTTCTGTTAGAGGTAGTATCAGTACTTTGCATCATCAGGTATCGAATCGGAAGGGAAAAATGTGGTATCGATGCGTCCCCATTTCATTTAGTAAAAGAAAAGCCATGATTTACTAACTAACAATGCATCATCGAGCTGGAATTCATCCGTTCTTGTGGTAAACTGGATGATGCAATTGCATTTTTCAAACACCAGAGGGCGCAATAACGTTCACTGAATGGGTTCAGTCATTTAATTCCAAGGGATTTAAGATTATTTTTGTATAAAAGGTTTACAGTAGAAACGTGCACGTCATGTTTGAATTGTTATTGGAAATGAAAATTGAATGAAAGTTTTTACTTTTTTTACATTAGAACATTGATTATATTATATTATAATTGTTTAATTATAACCCAAGTTTGATTTCTAATCATTTATTTCAGGAATTCAAAATGAAAGGAGGACAAAAAAAGGCAAATCTTTGATCAAGTTAAATATAATAGATCAGGAGCAGAATATTGTAACCCCTCATTAATACAGCAAGTTTTCTAATTAATTTAATCCCATTTTAGTTCTGCTGAACGTTTTGTCTTTCGGTAGCTGATCTTAAATTTTAGTATTTCGGTCACTAGTAAAGATTATGTTAAGATAACTACAGCAAACCTTTAGACTCCAACATTAAGCCTATAGATTTAAAGTTTAAATAAGACGCCGTCACCCAGAGAGGAACAAGATTATTTCCTTAACAAAAAAAATTTTAAAAAAACCACGATTTAAGTTCAGCTCAGCCACACTGATAGTAAGAAAAGCTCTGAGAGGGATATCTCTAAATCAGCAGCACACAGCTCGAGGGGACGTGCTATTAATGGGCTTCAAACTTAAGGCGTTTTAATTAATATGCTGAACAGCTTCTGTTAGGGTGCGTGTTAAATAAGTTCGATTAAATCCTCAGCATAATGAACAGAAGCAGAAACGGTTAAGCTCAGACTGTCTGCAGCTTCTGCAACATTAATGCTGCCGTTTGAATAAATGATGAGCTTTATACCTGAAGTGGTTTGTTTCTAGACCAGCGTTTGGACCCTGTACATTTCAGACGGATTCCGTTGGCGTTTTAATGGGCCGTCCATCGTTAACGGGAAACACGAAAAGGGAGGACGAAGCGGTTACGAGCGCTCTGCAGCATTGTTATTCAGCTCAGGCTCGGAAATAAACAAACACAGAACGAAACTTTAGCTCTGCCGAGCGAGCGCTGTCTTTGTTTCCCCGAGGCCTGAGGTCGGCGAGCCATCCCGAGAGCTCCTTTCTTCTCGAGGAAATAAAATTCCTGCCATCGAGAATCGGTGCGTATAAATCATCATCAGAGGAACTCACAGCTCCCCTTTTCTCTTTCGTACATTTGTTTAAGCTTCCTGTTCTATTCACCACTCACGCCTGCATGGCCTTTAGATCTTACAGCAGTACAAACAGAACCTCCGCTCCAACCTGCACAATCTATTTATTCATCAGTTCCTGCTTTAATATAAACAGTCCTGATGGAGGAACAGCCCCCAAAATCCATCACTTCATCTTCTGGATTCTCCAGACGGCAGGTAGGGGTGCACAGAGGGGGAAAAGATCTGCTCGATGGGGGATCAACAATGCACAGGACAACCATGTTCTACATGGCCAAAAGTATTAGGACACTTCCACATTAGACAGGCGCTTTTATGTGGTCCTGTTCCAAATCCTTATACAGCTATAACAGCGTTCACTCTCATAGGAAATCTTTCCACAGGTTGTTGGACTGTGTCTGTGAGAATATAGAGATTCCGAAGAGCATCTTTTGAAGTCAATAAAGGTGTGCAATGAGGTCGAGGTCAGGGTTTGGTGCACTGGAACCGTAAAGAGCCTTGCTTAAACTGTTGGAAGTGTGTGATGGTTCCAAAATGTCTCACCGATGGTGAACAATTCAAATTTTCCTTCACTGAAACGAAGGGTTCCTTCCACCCCCAAGCAAACTTTCTAGTTGGTAACATTCTCCTAGCGTTTACCAAACCCAAAGAGAAAAAAAAACATCAGACTAAAAAGCAAGAGTTTCCAGTGCCCAGGTTTAGTACTGATCATTTTTCAGAGGAGGTTTGGAACGAGACATGGGGGCAGCAGAGAGATGGTCGGTTGGCATCCCTTATGCCCTCTGCCCCTCAGCACTGGGCGAACTTGCATTAAAGAGGTCTTCCACTCAAACACCTGAACTCTCAAGATTTTGGCCCACATAGTGCGAGACAATCAGTGCAAGCCGGTCTGTTGAGAGCAATAACACAAACAGTTCCTGAGCAGAACCAGAAGCGGAACAACAGGTGCTTTATTTATAAAGACACCCAAATCAATAAAGCACCTGACCTCAACTGTCCGACTCCTAGTGCGAAAGGAAGCTCGGACAATCGGGAAAAAAATAATGACTGCATTGTTTTATGAATCCATCGTTACCTCGGGGACCAATTTATAAATGGCCCTGCAGAAACGGGCAGCACCCTGATTAATCGGGTAATTACGTATCGCATCGATCGGACGAGCTGTGTATCGCCACATCCAATTAACCCGGCTCATGATGATAAAGAACAATGCAGAACTGATAACGGGTTACGCGGATAACACGTGGAAGGCTGATCTAAAGTCTCGCTCCCAAACACAGACGAACCCTTCTAGGCAGGGAGGGTCTGGACCCTAACCTGTAATTCACTGGGCACAGTCCATGCTGCCCCTTAAACAGGCCCACAGTTCATCACAGGGTTCCAATAGACCATAGAGCTGGAATCACTGGTTCCAGTTGCTGGTTGAAATCCCGGTGCCGACTGGTGAAATCAGTCACTCTGTATAAGAGCATCTGATAAACGAGTCTTTAAAAAGGTCAAGTCTTAATGATCTAACGGAGCAGTTAAGGGTTTATCCAGTGCTGCGGTTCCGTATCGGCCTCCATGCACAATTAACATTTTAATGCTCGGACTGTTATCAAATAATTGGACACCGTTTAATTAGATTTCTCAAACAAGACCCCACAACATTTTGGAAACGTGAGCAGCTTGTACAAGGTTTTACATTTACGGCTGCACTGAAGCGTCGCTCCCTTCATCCTTCATGCTTCCCAAAATACACTATAGCAGGTGTAAGCAATTATCACAGGCATCGCGTCATTTCTAACCGAAACTTCGGCGTCACTAACCCGTAAATCTGTGTTAATTAGAAAAGGAGTGGACCACAGGGACAGAACAATTACAGCCTGCCGTTCAAGACTGGGGATGCCTATATTTCACACAAAGTCTGCCAATCTGGCAACGCTTCTAATGAGCAGTACTACCCTCTCCACTGCAGCCGTCTCAGGCTCTGCTGCTGACTCTCTCCCAATAACCGGATACTTCCAGTTTGCTCTTAAACTTTTAGCGACCGGATGCACAACAAGATTAGAACTAATCAAACGCCATAAAGAGCCAACCCCCCCCCCCAAAGTACCGCAGGCATTTTAATTTGGTTCACGGCCCATAAAGTTGCCACATCTTAAGCCACGTACAACCTGCTCACACACTCAGTGATTTATTTCTATAGCCCTCTTTTATTTTATAGCAGCACATCGTCTCAAAGCAGCTTTACAGTTTATTATCCAAGCCCAAAGGCCAAATCAAACAAGCCTAGGGAGATAGCGGCAAGGCAAAACTCCGTGTTAAAAGAAAGGAAACTTAGGATGATCACAGCTACAGGTGGCCTACAGGAATTAATAGTTTAAAATCAACAGAAAATGAGTCATTGAGAGAGCAAATCTAATGAAAACATTATTAAAAAAAAAGTATAAATGTAATATTTTCTTAATAATAATAATAAATGACAGAGTATAAGAATATACAAGTTGTAGATAAAATAATTAATAATTAATAAATACTGAATAATTTTTCATTATTGAAATGTTAAAAATGACTGCCAAATGAAACGCTAAACTAATATTCTGGAAGTCAAATTTATGTTTTTCTGAAGTGCAACAAAGTCACCCAAGTAAAGAAAAAGACGTTCATTACTAAATTTATTTATTTATATACACATTTCTAGATGTTTTTTGTTCAGTATCAGATCTCCGATCATCTTTCAAGAACCTTTAATAATAATTACCTCGTAATTATTACGATTAATTTTGGATCATTTGCGGCTGTTGGTTCTACCTCTGAGCTGAGGGAGTTACGACATCATGCCCTGCCTTTTATAACGCTTACACACCCCCCCCCGGAGTTTTGTATGCTCCTCCACTCTCTCACCTCTCGTATCTTAGAGGAATCTGCATTTCCACTCTGCATACTGAAGGATTAAGCTTAGGATTCATTAAGATTATTTTAAATCAAATTGCACCCCAGATGCTTTTCCACAGATTTTTTGACAAACAGTTCTTGCTTTTTTCTTTTAATTCCCCGGGAGGATTGAACGAAGAGGATCAGATGAACGTCTCGGCGTCACTGCTGGGTGTGGAAAGTCAAAAGATAACATTTCCACCCGTGCAAAACGGATGAGGGGAATCTAGATCGTGCCAACGCCACCGATGCCAACTCGCTGGCTAAACAGCTGTACTGCATCGGGCACGGCACCTGATTTAGCTGTGGGGACTGGTTCCAGGACTCTTTATGTACTGTAAATAAACCATCCTCATTCTAAACTGATGTCATTTGGACAGCACAACCCTCAAAAGCACCGAACACGCGTTTGTTTATCTAATGTTGCACAAACCCCATCCTTTAGGGTTGGCGCCAACAGAAGGACTAAAAGAAACATGCTATGGCCAGATGTCCTCACGTCTTTCTTTATGGCTCCGTAATTCATCGTACATTGGCGTCTGCTTTGCGGAACAGTCTTGTTTTCTTCCCTCTGACTTTTTTTGGATGATTTATACGCATTTTACACACCTCCCCACTTGTCTGACTATATAACTCATTTCCCCTGCTTATATTACCCAGAATGGACCATCCATCAGAATTTTAATGCCTAGCCGACACTCCATTATTTAGTAAGATTTATCAGTCGCTGAGCTGCTGTCACACGGCTTCCATTGATTACATCGTTAATCATTTATTTCTTAAAGACCAACTTATTATCTTCTTTGCCGTAAAATTATTCCTGCCTTCTTGAAAAATGACACAGGTGCTGCCCAAACCACAGGTGATTTTCTCACAGACGAAGCTGCTCGTCTAACACGATGCGAATGTTGTCACAGCTCGTTTAGGAGATCAGACAGCAGCAGATGGCACGCTCCTAACACTTAACACCTGATTTTAAATCAATTAGTACATCCTGCTGGGTGTTAGGTCTTTTACTTCAAAAAGAGCACATCGAGTTCGAGAAGCTCGAAGCTCAGGGCGCACTCGTGCCATGCCGTGCCCGGCTGCCTTGTACTGTGCCAGAGCATGATCGTCTTCGAATACTTTTGCTGCATGTACAAGAAGATTACGTTAGCAAATCGCTACACGCTTACCGCCCTTAAGGTCCACCTGAACTACAAGCCAGATTTCTGAGGTTCAATGTGCTCAGGCATGGTACAGAACACCTACCGTGAGTAAACCCTTAAACTAATATTTCTGTTTCAGTAACAGATTATGAAGCTCCAGTTTCTTGGACCATAACATTAGCATTAGAAGAAAGAAAAAAAAAAAAACTCCTTTTCTTCCAGGAGATCTCATTAAAGTGTTCAGTTTCCTCCTGCTGAGAATCACACTTAAATTAATCTTTTTTTTTTTTTTTTTTGCACAATTCTGCCGTTTCAACATAAATCAGCAGGGCTCCTCCGAATTACCCATGCTGAAATCAAAACAAACAAACCTAAACAGGCAATTAGCAATCACAAAAATAAATCTGCCTACACAGGAGCACCAGTCACTCTAACGATTAAAAACAATTCCAATACATACCGTTCTCAAAAATAAAGGGACATCCCTTGTCTGAATTCCATCTCTGCATCGAACTAAACCCGTTTAAATTCTGAAAACCCATTGAGAAGCCTAGTGAGAAAGGAAAACGAGAACATTTTCAGAGATTACAACAAAGAAATTAAAGTATACAAGTCAATAGTCCCACCAAATCTCCATAGCAACCTTGTAAGAGTAAGTACGAAGCTAGCAACTGGCATTTGATTGCCCTTCTAGTGCGTTACGTAGATCCAGCAAGGCTACGGGTCCTACAAAATGAAATTAATCAGGGATTCCACATCAAAATCGAACTGCTTACAATTAAATAAGACCATGTATTCTTTTGACACAAAACAAAACAAAAAGCATTAAAAACTCTGAATAAGGACGTCTTAAATGCATTTGGAGAAAACGGATAAACCCTCACAGAAGAACGAGCGAGCCCGATTCATTTGCAGCGCTGCTTAAGTTTGTGAACCCCTTCGAACTCTGTGTGTAAACATGCTGGAACATCAGATTTCCACCAAAGTCAATAATAAAGTAGATCAATAATCAAAAGAACCCGACTTCAGCACAGGAGATCCTTTTACTTTTAGGTTATTTATTCAATGAGGAAAATGAGCCAATATTAACATATCTGTGAGAAAAGTATGTGAACCTCTGCTGTCACTGTCCTACTGGATTAAGGTCCGGACTTCCGGTGCTTATGGTCGTTCTCTTGAGATTCAGTTCATGGACAGGTGTCCTGACATTTGCCTTTAGAATTTGCTGCTATATTTCAGAACTCATTTCTGGCCCAGATGCAGCAGCACTGCATACTACCACCACCACGTTTCACATAAGTTCTTATCTTTTCTGAAAGGCAAGGGGTAACAAGACAGAACGCTTCAGTTTAAATTTTTGGTCTCGTCCAGATGCAAAATATTTTCCCAATAACGTTTAACAATTTAATATTGAAGTTAACCAAAAGAGACAGGGACTTTTAGTTGCTCAGAAGTTACTGAGGGTTCCTTTATAACCCTGTAGTTGGTCAAAAAAAAAGACATGGGGAGAGTAACAACTTTAGAGATGGTGTTATAACCGTCTCCAGCCCCTCTGAGCTCCTCAAAAGCCTCCATTGTGTTCTGACTTTCATAGATCTCTTTTCTTAAGGAAACATCCACTCATCCACTCACACCAGAGCGATCATAACGTCTACCAGAACTGAATTTCCCCTGCAGTAAAAGCTTATCCAGTAGTTTCACAAACTTCGACCACTCACAGATACACAACACTGCATCATTTCCCTTAATAAATTAGCCAGGTTCTCTTGGATTTGTGTATAAATCTGATTTCGTTTTAGCTCATTTAGGCAAAAAACTAACGGCTTCACAAATTTTAAGAATGACTCGGGTAAGAGCAGATCTAT
This sequence comes from Parotocinclus haroldoi, assembly GCA_034779995.1. Lineage (NCBI taxonomy): Eukaryota > Metazoa > Chordata > Actinopteri > Siluriformes > Loricariidae > Parotocinclus > Parotocinclus haroldoi. The sequence continues at coordinate 13,366 of JAUZST010033961.1, read as the reverse complement.
TTAGTGTACCGACTGTAATCTCACTCCCTCCTGACACTTAGAAAGCCTGTAACGGGTTTAATAAAGTTATTTGTTCTCATCAGGAGTGCACTGATGATGCTGTAATTACTTTTAAAGTTGTACATTTGCATTCCCTCCCTCTTACAGAACGGTTCCTATTAAGCAGTCACAAGAGGCTGGAGCAACAACTCTGCAAATCACCTTTGATAAATGACACCGCCTTAAGACCATACATCAGCGAGGTGTTTTTTTTTTTTTGGGGGGGGGGTTTGTGAGCATGCATGCATTAGCCCTAGAGAAATTAACACAACATTTCAATTAGCATGCAAAACAGATACTCGTTAAAACACAGCTTCCACACGTTCTGCAGCGTTCTGAATATTTATGACCGGGGTCTGCAGCCGGTTTGTCTCTATTGATAAACGGAGGAGCGAGAAATCTGTAAAATTATGCAGGTGTTTATGTCAAAACCCCGATTCTACAACTTCTTGATTTGGGAGCGTTCGTAAGGAGGGTGCAGAGATTATTGTAATAAGGAACAGTTCGCAGGATAACGTTAGGAACGGATTTAAGGAATTTAAAACATTTCTACCCGCCAGCAACAAAAATACAAATAAACAAGCCCAGGTCAAAATGTAATTATCTCACTTTGTGCTAGGGATATTTGCAGGCCAAATGTGATCACAACTTGGTAAATCGTATCTAAACGTCCAGTCTAAGGCTCAGGACTTCCTACTGGTTCCAAACTGCTCCTAGAAGCAACAAAATCATGAGAAACGTTTATCAGGGATAAGCCAGGTGATATAACGCACCCCCACTGGACTCTGGAGCTGAACATGCCAATGGAATGCAACAAAGCAAAAGGATAGAGCCAACTAGAAAGCTTAGTGCACCAAGGAGATTTTTATTTGAATGGTTTATCACCAAACAAAGGGTTAAACAAAGGGTATTTGGGGGTCCACAGACATTCGGCTATGCTTGATGTACGAGGTTTGTTGATGCAATGCATTTAATGCATTCAATTAAAACCATTTTCCAATGTAAAACCAATCAAGACTGATGGCGTCAGCCAGGCAGGACCAATTGTACATAAAATCAATATCTGTTTTTAAAAACAGCAGATTAATGGCAACCCCCTCTATGAAGATCATCCGACACTGGTCTTGAAAGTCCCATTTCAGTCAGCATCTAGTACCTCAAAAAAAAAGGACATGTCCCAAAGGGTCACATCGGACTTAATTTAACAAGAACTGAAGCTAGCCCATCTCATCATGAACCCCCGGAGACCGGGTTCCTCCTGCACACGGCATCAAAAACACAAACCCATCAGACTTGGTGGCCTAAATCCAGTCCCTGAGAGCAAAGAACCCATCACGCTGCTCATATTTTATTTATGGATCCAGCTGTAGAGGCTGTGACAGCAGGCAAACCTTGCAGGAATCAGAACATGAACGGCAAAGCTTTCAATTAGCCACCCTAGAGGCTCTCCAACTCCAACACTGTGTCCAGTCGGTAAAAAAAAAAAAAAAATCCAAAACGAGTTCCTGATTCATAAGTAGCAGCCATGACACTGTGTGCTTCTGAAATGTCAGTGTGTTTGTGTTACATTTAGAGTCTGATAATAAAGACTAAAGCCTCAAGTTAACGGTTACAATGTGAACACTGTACTAAAAGTGCATTAAGGTTCTTTCCTCGTTTGTTTGGTATTATGGCCACATCAGCAACATCTGGACTATTTCATGGCATCTACAGATACAGAACAAAAAGTAATTATTTGTTCAGATCATTTGTTTTAGAGCGTCTAAAAAGATGATCATTTTAACTGGTGGAATCTTTTCAAACCCGTTCATGTTCTTTTTACTTTATAAAAAGCGCTTTTGAACGTTAAAAAAAAACAAAAAAACAAACAAAAAAAAAAAACATTGCTTATAGCGGAGCATCACTGTTCCAGGTAGGAGTTATTAAGGCTGAGGGAGCCAACAGGAAGGTGATTGTTATTTCAGTACAATCAGCCCTCCGTGTCCGTGGGGTACAGATCCCAGGACATTCCACAGACACCAAAATGTACACCCGCTCAATAGTACAGTAAATATCCTACACATTTTCAGATACGACTTAAAATCATTTCTATACGACTAATAATACCTAATACACTCTCAACGCTTTGTAGATTGTTATTAAACTTTACTGTTTAGGGAATTAAGACTGGTTCGTACCAGGATGGAGGGACGTTTGGACAGGGACGCCAAAGTGGCCCCACGGTCCAATCAGGGCACTGGCAAAGCTGGCAAAAGGCACAGGTCTATTACATAGTGCTTCGTATCTGTAGGGAATGACGAGCAGACTTTAAACGCAGCTCTATGTTGGGAGCCGTCAGGGGAATTTCCAAACAGCACTCTGAATCTGATAAAGAAAGAATTGTCGGCTCAGACGTCAATAACTGCAGGAGTCTGCTGAGGTGAGGAAGCGGAAGCAGATAGTGCTAGCTCTAGTAGCTTATTGATAAAATGCGGAAAAGAAAATCCATCAATATTTCTTTCTATAGGACCGACAACGACTTAAAGGTAACAAAGCCTTGGGCGATCGATGAGTAAGAACATTAATTTGTGGTCACAGTGACTCACAAACCATAAACAGTTCCTTTCTCTTATGATTAGAGCCTGTGCTTACTTTAACAGCATGACCCGGTGCATGAGCGGGTACAAACGGGAGACCTGAGCAAGACAAAACCCCAATTCAAGGTTCTAGTACAAGAACCTAGAGGGGCTAGGGACCAAACCGGGCCGTAACACGAGTGACGATCCTACCATCAACAATCCAACCAATACAGGGATAAGTAACCGTAACTATTGAGCCACCACTGAATTTAAGAAAAGCAATTCTGAAGAGGCATCCAATCTCTACGCAAACAAAACAGAACCTAAACAACAACACAGTCACGAGCAAGTCAAACTTCATCCACAAGACCAGGAGTACCAACAATAGGCACGTTCAATCCATCAATTAAGCCACACTAGCTCTAACGGAAAGTCCCGATTTCTACAGTTCTACCACGACTGCATCTCCAGAACAATAAAATTCAGCTAATTAAACTTTCATGAGACGAGCCCCAGTCCAAGCACCTCCAGCTCTCTGCAAAACCTGCAGCCCTGCTGGAATTCAAAGCATAAAACCATCATAATATGCAGCAAACTGTCCGATACAAACAAGGCAGCCATGGCTGCTAATTAGACTAAGCTCTTCAGGGAAACCAAAGGCAGGCTCGCTAGCCAATTAGAATAACGATGGTGTCCTGTGTTCACAACGTGGCTCGGGGTTTACATACTAAACCGGACTACTCCCAACTGTTTCTTCTGAACAGCTTCTTTTTTTTTTTTCAGGACTCCAGTTGAAGCTGTTGATTTCAGTCTGAACCCTGCGAGAGCGTCCTGCTGTGATAAACCTTTAATTGGGTCAATAGGTACATGCAGGGTTGAACAATCCTGATCCTCACATGCGCTGTTGCATTTGGTTCTGCTCGAGCGGTGCAGTGGGCGGGGACTCTCAGGAGGACAGAGCAGAGAGTCGAGCATGCTTATTAGAACATTACAGCATGCAGATTTGACACCGTATAATCTCTCCAAGACGAGTCGGTTCCTCTTCACCAGAGCGTCCGGTCCAGCGTGTTCTCCTGACTGAAAGCCGTGGGGAAAATAACACCACTAATGATGCTAGAAAGCGGTGCGATCTCGAGCAGCGCTTCCCATAAACGGTATTTTGTCCCAAACGGCCTTTAGCGATCTCCGTCCTCAGCACACACCTGAACACGCGGACCTGACCGTATTCCCAAAAGAGAACGCTTCATACGGCATCCAGCGACCTGTACAGTAATAAGCAGAGATCTTAATCATGCACCTTTGCGTTTATCCTGCTTATTTTTACCAAACAAACCAAAACCATTGTACGCCATCCACGACTTGGTTATAGAATTAGGCTTTGGGCAGCTTGGATCGGATCAGGACTTAAATCTTGTGAGCTCAGCAGATATTGTGCAGTCTGACAGGATTAAAAAAAAACAAAAAAAAAAAAAAACACGCTTTTAAATGAGATTCAAAGAGATTCGACTCAAAATATGTACATTTTAAACAGTCTGGCAATCCAAAGACGAGCCATGTCCTCTGTTCAATCATAGTTCAAACTTTAGAGAAACGCAATACACAGGCAATAGTTTGATTCAGTTTTTCTCTAGAAGGGATGTCCACAAACTTTTGTCCATGTTCTTTATGACCACATGTGAAAAGATAATCCATGAACACGGGTTTATAACACCTAAGCAACAGTGCAATGGCAATCAAGTATTTATAACATTCGAAACGTGCATCTATTCAGTGACGTCCAACAATCCAGGATGATCTTTTTGGTGCTGGTGGACTCCGGGTTCCTCCAGTGCAAAAAAAAAAATAATTCAATTCTCTTGCAGTCAGACTTTGGTCATGAGAGTCAGCACAGTAACAGTGAACTACACAGATTTATTCCATCTAAGGTAGGATACATGTAATAAATCTCAGAGATTCTAAATTATACACTTCATAGAGAAGAAGAGCTCTGGCTCACAGAGATGATGAGATCCAATTCTAAGTACTGTTATTAGGGATCGTTCTGGACTGATATCAGACCACATCCGATTACAGGATGCTGCAGATGTGCCCAGGTCTAATCTGCTCACCCAACTTACAGCCTAGGGTCTCCATGATGCCCATGCCCATAAAGGGAACACACTATTGTTACAGAAGCATGCAGTCAGCTCGATTACGGGCGAGGATGTGGACACGTCCTGAATAACCAAAACGGATCAACGTGAGAGCGCCATCAATAATAAAATAGGTATGGAAATGAGAAAGGGAGCTGAAGTCGCAGAATGGAGCATTATGCAAAATGAACAGAGAGCAAAAACACTTATTCCTTAGACTGAAGTGACAATTCTGGCTCCCCCAGACACGCTTTCATAGGAAATTAAACCCACAGATTCGTTAAGGCCCCAACAAAACGCACCATCTCTGTATGCAAGGTTCATCATGTTACTAATCCTGAAAATAAGCTCATTTATAGTCAATAGGAGCATCTGAAAGGGTTGGGTCAATCAAACTTAAACGATAATCACCTGGTTGCGGGCCAGCCGGGGCCCACCCGGCACTCTGGGCACAAAGGCAGGAACAACCCTAGATGGGGTGCCAATCCATCGTAGGGCACACACACGGTCACGCACACAGTTTCACACTAAGGGCCAATTTAGAGACACCAATTCACCTAACTCACGACTTGACTGTGGGAGTAAACCGGAGTACCCGGAGTAAACCCACACAGACACGGGGAGGACATGCAGACTCCACACAGAAAGGACCCAGGCTGCTCCACCGTGAGATCGAACCCGGGACCTTCTTGCTATGAGGCAGCGCTGCCACCCACCGAACCGCCGTGTCGCCCGCTCAGTAACTCAAGTTTATTTATATAACTTTATAATTCTGCATTTTCTCAAAGCAGCTTTATAGTATTTTATTATCTTTAAAGGCCAATCCCAAATTGAGAAAGCCTCAGGTGATGGTGGAAAGTAAAAATTCCAATTCCAAGATTTAAAAAGGGAAACTTTTTAACTCAAAATGGTAATGTTGTAATGACAGTAAAATTAAGATGAAGCTTATACTTATGGCTAAATTGTTACCTTTTTTTTTTTTTAATCAAACATTTCTTCACAGAAACACGGTTCGTTTTGACGTCCCATTTTACCATCTGGACAAAAACCAAATAGTCCAAGAAACAACCTGCACGCTGTCCAAGTTTGAACATTTGTAATGAAGTATTGAACGCCTGGTTTTATTAGTAAACAGCTTCTGAAAAGCCAACCTTGTGTTAAACGTGATTGAATTCTCTCGCCGGGGTAAAGGCAATCGATTGCTTTAATTCAGTCACAGTTTGCAGAGTTGAGTGCATTTTAAGTGCATTTCATCTCCTAAACTCAAAACGAACAAATCGCAGTTCGTGCACCGTGCTGATGTGAAAATAACGACCAATATCAACAAAGCGTTCCGTTCATTTGGTTTATTTATCTGTAGCCTAACCTGTAACTCACTGGGCACAACCAGAGGGTCACCCAGGAAAGAATGGCACTCTAGTCTATATATAAAACAACGACAACAAAACAATTCAGCCAAAAACTGCAATCCAAGAATCTCTGGTTATAACAACAAAGTTCCTAATGATTTACAGGCATTGTTATAACAAACTCTACTTTTATTTCGAGTTATGGTTACATAATACGTACCCCAAACCTTTTAATGACAATACTACAAGAATACAAGAGATCTAGCATCACCAGCAACACCTTTAACACCAGACAGCACCACCACAGCAGGCTCGCTCTCAGCACACACTCGAGGATCTGCAATCACGGCTTTGTTTTAAAAGTACATCACTACAGGATGTTGCCACCTCTTTTCCATTTTCATGCCCCCACAACAAGTTACAATCGCTTCTGCCCCAGGAAGGGTTTAATAAGAAGGTAGAGAAAGATAAGAACGCTGATAAATCTGTAACAAATCCTACAGACACATCCCAGTACCAATATCTGTCAAATTAACCATTTTAACTCTGATGTACCTTCCCACCTGCGACACAGACAGAGACACAGACAGAGACACAGACAGAGACACAGACAGAGACACAGACAGAGACACAGACAGAGACACAGACCATCTTCAGAAGCCATTTCCATAGATTTGTCGAGTTGAGTAATGCAATGCTGAATTTAATGAAGTAATAAAAAGCACTCAATGATTAACCATTATACTGCTCCGGTGGCTCAAAGGTAAGAGGCAGCTGCTGAAAACAGCAGTCCCTGAGGACCACAGCTGGCATGCTGTACCAAAGATCGGCTATTTATAGAAACCACATCTGAACACGAGATCCTCCAGCATTACATGGAAGCCAAGAGCCAAACACCAGAACTATTCTGTACAACATGACGGGTACAGCGTGACGGGTACAGCGTGACGGGTACAGCGTGACGGGTACAGCGTGACGGGTACAGCGACGCCCAGCCTCAAAGCTTTATTACGATGTAGCTATGGTTCAAGAAAATTAAAGCAGTCCGAGCCAAGAAGCTCCTCCTTTTGAAGATCGAATAACCTGGAATTAGGGGTGGGCGATTTTATTGTGGGAAAAGAAACGCTACAGTAGCAGCAGATTCAAATAATCGAGTCAAATACTATCACAGCGATATTTAGTCGAAATGCGCTCGCTTTTAATTATAACATCAACAATACACACAACACTTATCGCGATACAATAAAATCATCATATTTACGTACCCACCCATATTCTAAACATTAACAAATGACCTTAACAGCAAATTAAGCGTGCCGCCTTTTAACACTACAGATGGATTTCCATTATCAATTAAAGCAACAGGCTCTCAAAACAAACCGCTCTGAAGAGCGCTGGTTAGGCAGCACAGGTGAAAAGGTTTGACCCATGTTGGATTTTAACCAAAGCATGCCATTAAAGACCAAAAGGAGCTGTGCAGTCTGTGGAAAATGGTGTAATTACCAAGTGCGAAACGCCTGAAGCACACAGGAATGCGCCATGTGCACTGTGACGCCCAACACACTGAACCCTGACCTCTAAATCGACACACTAACCGATCGTTGCGTGCGAACGTGGCAACAGCAAGCCGACAATTAGATCAGACGCAGAAACGTCAAGGTGAATATTTCGAGCATCTGTTGCGAGAGAACAATTAACAATGATGAGATAATTAGATATTTTCACCCGGCAGATGGTGCGATCTTCCTGCTACAGTAAGGACGGTTATTTATGTTTAACCACAGGAACAAAAAAAGCCCCTGTACCTTCATTACTGAAGCACAGCAAAGCCAGTGCTGTAACACTTCATTCAAACGGGCACTTTCAGAAAATATTCCTCATTATTTCGGTTCGGAGGCCTATCGCAATTGTCCAAAACAGCAGTTTAAATCCTAATTAAACACTATCAGCTATTACAACACGGGTATTTACAGGGCTCTGCTAATTCACTTGAGCTGTAGAGTCAACAAAGCATTGTTTGCAGTACACAAATTGCCTCAGAAGGATTTTAATAAATTAGTCTAACACCGTAATTGAGGCATGTGAACACACAGGGAAGCAGATTTTACCATCGGAGATCACATCCACAGCACTGATAACACACACACACACCCATGTGCCTGATTCCATACCACAAACAACCCCCCCCCCTCCAAAAGGTCACCAACCGTGCATGCCAACCATGCCATCGATGGAGAGATTTTGCGGGCGGTGCCAAACCTTTGCAAGTCCATGATTTCAAATGTCAGGGGCATCACACTGGAAAATCTCAATATTATTATTATTATTATTACAAGTGCATTTCCAGATCAGATTGTTGCCCCGGGCGAGCGGATTATTAGCCAATCCCAGGCACGCTACACCACCAAGAAGCTCCAGCATGACCACAAACGTGTTTTCACAGCATAACATATGAACCACGTGACACTAAGGGCGAGCGATATATCGATTCTGAATGGAGGATCACAGGTTTTCATTGGAATACAATCAGAAAACGGCATGCAGTATTAATAAACTAAAAACAATAAGGAGTAATGGCTTCTAGTGGGAGCAGCTTCATCTGGTCCAGCAATAAACTGGAAGAAAAACAGCAGTACTGATTACCGATGAAACTGGCACCTGTCGGGCATTTTAAGGCCAAGACGAAAGTACACAGATCACCAGAGAGGATGAGCATTGGGAACCAGCGCTCTAAACAGCGCCAATCTGGTTCGAGTCCTACAGGTCTGGTCTTACAGAGTCGCTTTTTGGTTCCTGACCAATTGTAAAAGGCGGTCTGATGCTTTAAGAGCAGTACATGGGTTCCTAGCTTCTGCTATGTGGAACAGTTAGTTGGGGCCCCTCAGAGTATCAGAACACGATGCCACACTAGTGCCCAAGTGCAGGGCTGGCAATGTCTTTCAAAGCCATTGTAAACATCTTTTGAAGTCATTTCACATTATTTAGACCATCGCTTACGATGCAACAAACACAAAAGCCCTAATTAACTATGGACACCCAGATAACCAGTTAAAATAAACCAGTATTACCATTTGCACAAGCTTATACCACAAGTTATGCACCAATACCAATAACACAAAATGGTCCAAATCATCGCTCATTATCAGTGATATAATCAATACCATTTCATTATCGTTCCTACTCTCAATGGAAATGGAAAAGCAGAAACCGTTTTTTTTTTGTACCTCGGAACAGAAAGGCTTTGCTGCTGTTGTGCAGACCTGCAGCTTGGCTTATTCCATATGTAGCATTGGCCAAATCCAATTCGTTGATGATATCAATCTGAAAATCAGGATCGAATCCAAAAATGACAACTGGAGAGAGAGAGAAAAGAGGTAAAAACATCAGGGAACAGAAATCATCACAGCAGTGATTTGGAGAATAAAAACCTTTCCATTGTGCTGGATTGGTGGTTTGGGACTCTACATAGATTTTTATATTGCATCACATTAGTATTAAATAATTTAATTCCATTACTAAATGACGTATTAACTCTTTACATGACGGAAACTGAGGTTTAAAAACCATCCCTGATTAGACTACCGTGATGTGAACTTTTAATATTTAACTTCACTTAGAGCCAAGTATGCATCACCATTCGGAGAATTAAACAGGAAACCCTACTGGGGATATATTTATTTTAATTTTAATACTGGTTATAAAAGTATGGAACAGGCTGAATAGATTATAGAGAATAAATAGAGACCGGACTGCGTCTCATTTCTCCTTCACCAAACATTACGACACCATAAATATATCATTCGGCCAATATAACAGCAGGAAAAACGCATAAAATGTGATGCTTTACAGATCAGTACCTAATTATTATTGATCGTTTAAAATTAATCTTCTGACTGAACGCGCTGCCGCCCAAACCCCGGAGTACTCGCCTAAACTCTCCTCAGAAATCTAACGCTATTTTACCCATTACATCCTCGGTCAAGGGATAAATCAGCAATTAACATCTCTTACCTGTGTTAATCACCAGTAAAGCAGGCAAAAGAAGGGCCGAAAAAGTCATTTTGGTGATGTTTTATCCTGCCTCGTTACGGCTCTAAATGCAGAATCCTGACCTCCAACCGTCACTGCCACAAATCTGCGAGAGACTGAGGGAGCTCGAGCAGCTGAGCTCGCGGGACTTTTATTCAGCCAAGCCGCGCCTCAGAACTGAACGGATTTTGATTGGATGGATGCATAAACATGAACCAATGAAAATAAAGGAGAGGTGGGGTTTGCCTCGTTTTATTCTACAGTATAACAGTGAGTCTAAAAGAAACGCAGATTTCCCGCCCAATTAGCCATTTCTAATGAGCACTAGCTGTGGAAATGACTTCGTTTTGCCACTTTAAATAGGCGTGTTTTCAGTTTAGGTACCATTTTATGAAATATTACGGCTCTAAATTGTAAGATATTTCGTCTTTGGGAAGGAGCATAGTGGTTTAGTGCACTGTGAATTAGACATAAAGCAATAAACTCCATGATTGTTATACAATAACAAAGACCAAGTACCAAAAATGTCCTGGAAACGGTTCTACAAGCATCACTGCATATATCCAATGGTTCTCAGTAGACATGTCTCTCTCCAGGGAAATACATTAGTGGAGGTCATGATGGTTACCAGTAAGTTCTCATTTAAAGCCCCCTAAACTATAAGGTTTTGGTCAAGATTTGAAAATGTGGGTCAAGTGTACAGTTAACACTTCACTCTGCCATACATTTGACTAGAACCAAGTTCCATGATCAGATCAGATCAGATCAGATGATAACAGTGTCCAGACTTACACAAGGTGGGTTTGGCGTGAAAGGAAGAAAAAGAAAATTGGCTCCACTGCGAAGTATGATGGAGGAGCAGTGATGTTTTTGGAACCTCATTAGGATGTGAGTCATGAAGTTCCAGGTTCATTCTTCATATAGGAGAAGCTACATCAAGCTCATGGTTGGATGTCAGTGCAGCAGGGTGATCGTCCAAAACGTAGTTTAAAAGCCATTTAATAGGTTGCCTGGTATTTAAAAAAAATGAGGGCATATTTCAAAAAGGAATCTGAAAAGGATCCCATAAGAACTGCTAGATAATCTGATCCTATCCATGCCCCATCGCTGGCAGTGTTAAGAGTGCTTTGGCACTCTTGGGTGACCACACATCGTATCGAACAGTCAATATGGGGGCACTCTCGTCCAGTTTGGCATGCTTCTGTTCACCCCCATGAATATATCACATACTACTCAATCACCAATACTTTTATATTCATTTTGAAAAATCCCCTCATTTTTGTGAGCAGTGTATCTATCTGTATGAAGAGCATTTCCTATTGAGAACCAGCATGCTGGCACAGTGGTTGGCACTGTTTGCTTCCCAGCAACAAATCTAAGGACCTGTGACTGGCAGGCACATTATATGTAATAGATTCTTTTGTACATTTTTAAGGGCTCAGTGTAATATCTTTTCACAGAGCCCAAAATCTCTGGCTGGAGCTCCTGCCACACTAGCAGTATATCTGACGGTATTTGATTCTCAGTTAATGTTTTTTTTTCATCATTTTCATAACTCTTTCTCACATTCAGGCTGCTACTCGAGTCAACCCGATAATTTATTCCACATTATAAAATCTCAGTATTTTTTCAAGGTGTTTCGCTGGTTGTACAACAGTTTGTTCTTTGCAACATCATCCACGCTCACACACCAACAAAATGCAAATCAGTGTGCTCTTAATAACACGTTCTACAAAATCCTTTTCACCCTATAAAGCATAACCAGTGGCTGTGGAATTATCTATAGCGTTTCAGCGTTGTACGATGAAACAAAGTCCAAAGGATTTGTATAATAATTGCAATTCTTGTCTTTTTTCACTTCTTATCTTTTATTTTCCTGGACAGGCCTGCAGTGGGGGGTGTGCCAACCACTGTCAGAGACCACAGTTTATATGAGATGGGATGCCAGTCACATCACAGCTGGCAGAAATTGCTGTTGTAGCACTGAGTGATGAACCATAATTATCCTCTGCTCCTTTACACATAAGCAATTGTGACTGTATATGGTCTGGAAAGAACAAGTGGCACTGGAACCCAGGTCACCATGGACGTGAGCTAATGATTTAGACCATTGCGCCCCCCAAGAACACATGGTCGTGATAGATAATGAAATCTGTTCAGGAACAAATGTAAATATGCCACAAATCTGAGTGCATGCTGGAACAAAACGCATGGCACGTGCAAAGGTTTGGCATCTTTGGGCACCTGGGAATTTGTACATTTTATTTCAAGTGTGGCATACTTTATTTAAGAAATCCCTTTCCTGTATGGAGTTTGGCATGTTATCTCCAGCCTCTCTCTACGTGACACACTGTGTGTGAAAGTGTGATGCCATGCAAAGGCCTGGCATCAAGTCCAAACTGTTTGAAAGATCGTAAATGGAATATTAATTAGAAAACAAATATGATGTTTATTGTTTACTGATTAAACAGTGCCGAATGTTAATCGTGATACATGGAAGGAAGGGAAAATGATTCCCGCCAGTGCCAGGACAAATGGTCAGTAAATTTCATTTCTTCATTTGGCAGATGCTTTTATCCTAATCAACCTTCAGCCTGGGTAAAATCCAATTATGGTCCCAGCAGCAGGTGTTTGGCAGTCCTGGGAGTGTAACCACAGGTGTAAACTGCGTTTAGTGTTGACTGCAGCTTTAACTTAAATCCCTTTAACTGGAACCTTCTGTTGTCTGAGTGTATTAGGGTACTTTTGGGTAGGTCCTCCTACAAGCATGAGTAGCTCCTACAGATTAGTTATCCACCATCTAGTCACAGGGGCACCTTCACTACGCCCTCTGTCTCTGCCTAGGTCAATCTTTGGTGATTAGAAGAAGGAAATTTGTTGTCACAGTAGTCATTACATATCCTTACAGCATCGTCTTTATTTTCAGTGGCTTGGTGAACGAGTTTGCTGGACTGGAACTGTAGGGTTCGATAACTGTTTTATCGTTTGTTTGGGATCCGATGACGGTCGGGTTCGAGTATGGAGGCTTTGTGGTGAAGCTTCAATCCTGCCTTCAATTTTTCAGCAGGATAATCCTCACCCACACAGCAAGGGTTTCCCAGAAATTTCTCCGCCATTGGAACAATTCCTGGGCCTGCCCGGTTGCCAGATTTATCACCAATTGAGCATTTATAGGATAAGCTGGGATGCTAACTTTGGCACAGGATACCTTACTGAACTGTATCACTTCTTGTATCCAGGCTAGAGGAAGCCAAATAGA
>JAUZST010033951.1:0-28434 GCA_034779995.1 Parotocinclus haroldoi | reverse complement strand
TATATATATATATATATATATATATAGCTCTAATGAACTCCTTGCCCAAGAGAGTTAAGGCAGTACTGAAAAATAATGGTGGCCACACAAAACTTTGGCCATAATTTAGTTATTTTAATTGTTGAGGTTTCTTTGTCAGTAGCGGTCTTTGGATGACCACTATGGGGCTGGTGGCATTTCTAGATGTTGGTTGTTGAAGTCTGTGGCTATGATATGGCATTAGAATAGTCAATTCTATCTTCAGTTACCTCTGATGAACTTGAAAGTGAACCACAAATCTGATATGGCAATCGATTTCTGAAACAGTTCTGTTCTTCTTTGATATAATATTGTGGCCATGTTATGGTCATATGGCCTAAAAGATAAACCCCCCCAACCATTACTTGCAGGGGTTGTCAGATATATCTTATTGTTTCTGAAATAAAAGCGTGTCCTGTGACTTTTGACTCACACACTTTAACACAAAAACACAGATTCCTTTGGTTTGCATTCCAAATACTATCCCAACTTTTTCTGTTTTGTTGTGGTAACTGCATATTTCAGATGCATCAAAGCTGATTTTTTGCAATACTTGGCTGGGTAGAGCATTATGTAAGTGGTTAAAAGTGAGTGACATGACTGTTATTCTCACTCCACTGGAGCAATGCAAACCAGACTTGAGCAGGAAGTTGAACGACATCGTTCATGTGGAATGGAAAGAAAAAGTGTAATCATTCCTCTGCCACTGTTGTCATAGCAACATGGTGATACTGTCTGACAGATGTTATTTCTGCTCTTCTAAGCAGACATTTATTTTTCTTCCGCCAGCCTTTTAATTGCCCCGCTATGTACAGAGCCTGAGAGAGACAGGAAGTGAGAGCATGTTTGTTTGAGTCTATTTCATAATAATTCATGACAATAAACATAAGAATATAATTAGCAAGACTGTATAACAGCAATTACAATCAATAGGACTGTGTCAAAAAAACATCAACACAGAAGACACAATCTGACAGTCTGGTACTTATATTATTTCTACCTAATGTGTCGTATCATACTGCCAATATACTGAGACGGATATGTGAAATAAAGTGGGAAAGCAGGATGAATCGAAGAGAAAGATGTTGATACCTTGAGACCGACCTGAGCTACACTCTGACAGGAATCTTAAAAGACAACTCAATTACTTTGCTGAGAAAGACTCTTGTTAGTGTTAAGAAGTAACTGGACAATATGTGTTTACAGAAATGAAATTAGGATCCACAGTACCAGAGATACTGAGAATGAGATTATGCATTTTAGACAACTGATGTGATTTTTCAAATTTCTTTGCTCATTTTCATTTAAGCAGTAATACACAAGTGGGAGTATTATAAGGTGAGATATTGGCACTGGTGTACTGATCTTAGCCACCGGCAGGCCAAGTGCCAAAGGTATTATTCATTGATAAGTATTCATTTATTAAAAGGAAAGTTTATTTCAGCAAATAAAATGGGCCTGATTTACAGGACTGGCTGTTACTAAGACACATTATTCGCCAAGTTTGTTTCAGATACAAGGAATTTGTCTTGGTGAGTGTGCAGATTTGTGACATGTACTAAACAAACCCAATAGTACACAGCTGTTTAATATTATGAGACAAAGCAAAAAATAAAAAAAGCAATAATATAACAAAGAATAATCAAGGAGACAGTGTAACGTGAGATAAAATCTGTCCATATGCAGATATTTAGTGTGTCGGCATGCAGTTCAAATGAACTGTACTATAAGTATTGTTAAATAATAATAATGTCTGGCAGCACGGGGTGGAGGGGTGGTGGTGGATGAGTGGGTAGCACCACTGCCTCACAGCAAGAAGGTCTAATCCCTGTATCTGTGTGGGATTACTCTGGGTACTCCAGTTTCCTCCCACAGTCCAACGCCACGCGTGTTATGTTAATTAGTGTCTCTAAAAATGGTCCTTAGTGTGTGACTGCGTGCATAACTGTGTGGGTGCCCTACCATGGATTGATGCCCCGTCTAGGGTTATTCCTGCCTTTGCACCCAGAGTTGCCAGGTGGGCACTGGCTGGCCTTCAACCCTGTGTGGATTATGCAGAAGATAATGAATGAATGAATGAATAATACTGTTGTTATATAATATTATTTAAATATGGAGTTATTATACAGTAACAGTAGTGTAATTTACAGAATATTACAGGGATTTTGAGTATAGTAAAAATACACAAGTGAGATCCTGGTGTTTACAAAAGTCTAGTATCAAGGTTTAGTTTTCGTTACTTGACTAGTGGTTATTAATTTGAAAGATTAAGCTACTGATGGTAATATTTTTAGTCAGAAATGTAAACTGAGAGTTATATAGGATCAGCAGCTTTAATGGGTTAAGAGCTGGAAGTACAATGGCAAACCAGAAAATAAGGACGATTATCCTAGTTTTTAAGGGTGGCAAAGCTTGGTTTATTGTATCACATACTGAGTGTGTGTGTGTATGTGAGTGTGTCTGGGATACATTGGACTGGTGCCCTGTCTAGGAATTATCCTGGTACCCTGTGCTGCTGGCTCTCCTGTGACACTGACCAGGATCATGAGGCTAAGAAAGGGAATGAATAATGAGAATTTATTAATAATTGATTACTTATATAATTATACAGTTGCTGCTTTGTTATGGCTGGTGCATTCCTAGGTTACACGTGTATGTGGCAGAGTAATACAGGAAGAGCTTTGGTTAAAATGCAATTATTTTGCAATATTGGAACTCCTTAAATGTCTCTCAGTTTCTCTCTGTTAGTCAGAACTAACTGAATTATAACACACACTTCATAATATACACAGAAAGTAATGCTGTCCTTTTTGGTTAATGACTACGTAGAGATAATTAACCATACAGGCTACTAAAATATTTTTTGATAATAATAAAAATATATGTATACTATGTGTGCTGGTGCTGCCACAAACTGTTTACTAAAGGACACCATGAACCAAATATCCCATATCCAATTTTGGTTCTGTTCTACAGAAAAATATTGGTATCTGTTTTTAGGAATCAATGTTTTTATTTCTGCTGTCACGGACTGTCTAGTTTGACAGTGACTGTAACTGAATAGACTTGGTTGCATACGTCCCCAACCTATGGAGAGGTACAGTAATACACGATTCAACATGTAACCTAAAAATATCCGACATCCAACTTTCACTGAAGACAAAGACTTCCTGGCCATGAGACAGAACATCACTATACAGGAGGGCAGAATTATCTGTGCTCTGTAAGGTAGAGCATGACGAAATGTACTTCTACTTCAGTATCACTATGGACCAAAGTAATGCAGGTAAAGAATAGAATTCTTTCAGAAGGTGTATTCCTCGTTCTTCCTGTTCTGTTCATAATCCATCAGGGCTCCTGGACTTACCTTGAATTAATCTTAGATACTGGATGATTGGATGGCCAGCGTTGGGTTTTATCTGTCACCTCAACACATCTTGCTAGAATATACAGTACTGTGTGAAAGTCTTCGGCCACAATTAGATTTGTTGTTTTAGCAAGGGTATAATACTCATATATAACATATTGTCGACAGGTAAACCAGTCATTGCATTATACTCTTTTTTCACTGATTTCTATTTTAATCTTTTGATCTTTAGCATATCTGTCCAACGTTCAAAAAAGTGCTTGCTTGACTACTATCCTTCCAAAGAGACCATTCCAGTTCAAGCCTCTTTGGACTACAGGAGGGTCAAGTTACAGTTGCCAGATGCTACTATTGCACAAGTTCAAGGGGAGGCCGTACTAAATACTTGCCACTGTAGTCTATAGTTGTTTTTCCTGATTCTATTATTCGTTTTTTTAAACACTATATACATTTACATTTCCTGTATTTTCTGGTTTTATTCTAATAAAGAGTATGATAAATAATTATATATGCTCATTATGCCATTGCTAAAACAATGGTACAGCTAATCTAATGGTGGCCTAAGACTTTCGAGCAGTGCTGTAGATTTGATATTATGTACAAAATTAAGTTTCATTGCTGCCTGTTCACTTCCAAACTTCACAGTCCACAGCTGCTCCACAGCTTTACCATCACATCTTCTTAACTGTAGGCTGCTACCACATTTCCTTTACTGTGGTCATAAACTGTGGTGAAATTCTTCAGGTCCACAATACATTCTGTTTAGCGGATTGTGCAAATTCCATTCCTCAGACCAGTTTGACGTCCCTTAGGCATACATGGGACTAGTCATATGGCATTAGCTATCTACAGTTCTCTTCTGGCTTAGTCCTAGCTGCTCATTGGCAACATTTAGAACATTGCCAGGTGTTCCATCTGTCATCTGTCACCTCAACACATCTTGGATGAATATACGTTTCTATTACTGTCCAGCCTGTTCCAGGCTCTAGGCTGCCACCAAACTACCGTCTCTCTTATGTAAACTGTGGTCACTGTCTTAAGTTCCATTTTTTTCCAGGAGCATACCTACTAGCTGGTTTAGTATTTTTGGCTTGATCAATCTACCTGTATCGACCCAGGATTTACCCTAGTTGTTGTCAGGAATAAACACAGTGCCATCTGTTCCATCTGTTATCTGTCATGGAAACACATCTTGTTGGAGAACTGATTTGACATCTTGGACAAATAGACATTTTCATCACTCTCCAACAGCTGTACAACAGCTGAATGTATCAGGACCTTCACATCCACCTTTTCCTCCTGACTACTCATAGCTAGCTGCAGTACCTCACTGGATAGCTATTGGCTGCTTGTTGGTAATAGAAAACACAGTGCCAAGTGTTCCATCTGTCACTCTGAAGTGTCTTGCCTGAAGACTGATTTGACATCTTGGACAAATATTAGTTTCCTTTACTATAAAACCTGATCCAGACTCTGAACCACAGCTATTTTCACCACTATTTCTTCCTGGCTCTGGGTTGCTTTAAATCACTTCAATATCTCTTACCTAAGTTGTGGTCACTCTTTCAAGTTCCCAACTGGATGTATTTTTTCCAGGAGGATACTTCCTAATTGATTCTACAAACCTACAATAAAAATAGTTTTTATTTCAAATTTCTTCTTCAATCTATCTACATGTCTTCCGGACAGGGGGGTGGTGGCTCTTGATTTGATGTTGGCAGAAGTAAACCCAGTGCCAGTGTCTGAAGGCTTCCTACTCCACATTCACTCCCTGGCTTCAGGCTATTCTCAAGCACCTTAGTGTCACTTACCTAAACTCTGATAACTCTCACAAGTTGCCTCTCTGTAAATCCATAAAGGATTTACTTTCCAAGACGATGCATCCTAGCTGATCCTGTTTTGTGTCTTTCTCACTTCAGGTACATGGCTCCTGGGCTTACCTAGGGCTAGTCTTTGCTAGCTGGAGCACCATGGTAATTGACTTTTTGCTGGTTGTTGGCAGGAGTAAACACAGTGCCAGGTGTTCCAGATTTGTAAGGATTTGTGTTCTTTTCCATAAATATATGCTATAACTACAGAGAGGTTATACACACTGATGTGCAGGAGATGTGACCTGAAACAGAGTTATTTCTCTCTCTGTAAAATTACCCACAAAGTAGCAATGTGCCTTCTGTCCTCTACTGTAGTGCTTAAAATGAGGTGAATTCATCATTTCACAGGCCCATAATGCCTATTCTGTGTACACTTTAACATTTACCTTCTGTGCCTCACTTTTAAAATATAAGATACATAAAGCTCCTATTTAGCATCCGTTGCCACTCAGCCAACTTATAGCCAACTTAAATCCACAACCAAATTTATGAGCCATGCTATTTAAATAAATCTTTATTTCCACAAAGTTTTCAAAGTACTTTTACAGACAATCTTCATCTCATTATTTAGCTTACACTTTATCCTTACCAAACACTGGCAATCCAGATAATTTAAACAATCCAAAGCAGTATAAATATCTGCCAGTTAGTTAACAAATAAAATTTGCATAGAAATCACACTGCATAGATCCACACTGCATACATGCATTGACTAGGGCGATATCTTACCAGTGCCAGCGTGATGATTTTATTTCTATAGAGAAAGTATAAAAGTTGTCATTGTTCAGACTCCGTTGCATTGCCATGCATTGGACATATGACATATGTAAGTGGTCCAGATCAGACCAGATTTGTCACTTATGATAATAAAAAATCAGATTTTTACCTGCTATGTTAATGGAGACTGTAAGTGCAGTGACAGGGCTGGATTAAGCAGTGAGTATTTACAGTCCTCATAGAAGTATAAAAAAGTGGTTGGTCTTTCAGTTGTATTTATACTAATAAACAACCAAAAAGTCACATCTCTGCAACACCCTTAATTCTAGAGAATGTCTGTGAAATCATGTTCCACACGTACTGTAATAGTGTCTTAATAGTTGTCTTTAGTCATTCCTCCTCATTTTTCATTAGGGGTACATCCAGCAACTGTAAAGCTCCTGTTTGTTCAGAGTTGATGAAAACATGCTATGTCCTCTTTGTAGCGCCTACACAGGGCCCTTCCTACACAGCTACATTTTTAGCAGATGTTCCTTTCACTCGTGTCTTATTTGATCTGTCTGACTTGATAATCACATGAGTGAAATAAGTATAAGGGTAACAGTGACGTGATGCGTCCAGAAACTTCTATTACTGCATGTTTGCGTACAAACATTACACTATCAACAGCTATGAGCATAGCTAACAGTTGTTTGGGGAATAAAAGTGTGAACTGGATCTTGACCAATGCTTCTATCTTTCTTGTTTTTCTATATGACCTGAAGTGTGCAGAGTGTTTCAGCCAGTCACTCCTGACATGGTAATTATATGAAGCATACAGGCAAGATGTCACAATCCACACAAACAAGGGGAAGAGAGACACGTGTAGGTGCAAGTGCGCTTTCTTTACTAATGTCATGGAGGGACACAGTGTATACGAAGTGACAGAGGAATAAACACAACAAACACTTAGTTCTAAACACCAACAATACAAGCATGTGCTACACAAACTGGCTAAAACTAATAACAAACAGTGCTAAGATAGACAGTGCTGGTAAAAACAGTGCAAATGGTGCTAACTTTAAGAGTTCCACTAAAACATACATTATGGGGTGTTGACTAACTTAACAGCAAATTCAACTTAAAGAGCAACTACAAACAAAAATAATAAGGATAACATCAAGCATAAAACAGATCCTGCTAAAACGAACAACAGACTACCAAAACACTGAAATATCAGGCATGAACAATAATTATTAATTCATTCATTTTCTTATTTGCTTAATAATAGTAAGTGTCATGAGAAGTGTCATGTGCCCAGAAGGCAACACAGGGCACAAGGCAGGAACAACCCTAGGCAGGCACCTATCTGTCCTTGGGGACATAGGCATGGTCACGCAGCCACACACATAGGCACAGACACACACACATTAAGGGAATGTTAGAACTCATTTTTAGAGAGTGGGAGGAAACCAGAGAACCTGGAGTAAACCCACACAGACATGAGATATGCAAACTCCAGTATCAAACCAGGCACGCTCGATTTGTAAGGTGCCTAACATGCTACCCCTGAACCAAGTTTAGAAACCATAAACTGAACAAGTACAGAAAAATAACCAGGTACCAAGAGTATTGTGAGATGATCATCAGGTCAAGTCAAACCAGATTTAGAGCATTTTACAGTGGGAAATTGTTTCAGTGCAGCTTTACAATTTTATCTTGTTTATCTATTTCATTAAGATTATTTTCTAATATCTAGGGCCAATTCCAAATGAAATAAGCATATAGCAACATTGGGAAGGAAAAACTCCCTAAAAGTTATAAGGAAAAAACCTTGGGAGGACCAACACTCAAAAAAGGGACCCATCCTCCTTGGGTAGGTGAGATGTTAAATGTTTCAAAATGAACTAATCTCTCTAGTCAAGTACATTTGTACTAATAGTAATTATGGTAATAATGTAAAAAAATATATGCATTCACTTTAGGAATCTTGAGTCCTCAGCAGGAAAGTCCTTGGAGGAGGGAAATTATTGAATAAAGTTACTGCCCTCTGCCATGACGGCCATGGTGGGGCAGGTGCTGATGACAGACACAACTTGAGTAGAGCTAAAGACAAAAACATACTATGAAGGGAGGGCTTAAATATGCTAAGGCAGACTGCTGTACAAGCTAACAAGTGTTAGAGGGGAGTTATGCAGGATGATGTTGCTCTATATAAGGAGTTTCCATAGACAAGCAATGCCAGTAGATTGGGCAATACTGATAACCTTTTTGACACTTAATATGAAATATAAGTTATAAGTTTTCTATTAGTCAGCTTACTGACTTTCTTTCCTAAAGCAAAGTCTCTTTAGAAGGGGTTTGTCAGCTTAGATAAAGAACGTGGATTAAATGCCCAGTCAAATATAAACAAGTTTTGTTTTGTTTCTACGTGTTACACACCTACAAGTAGGGAGAATTAATCACAAATCTGATAAAGCAATGTCAGCACAAACCTTATACTGAATGAGAGAAACACAGCTTTTCCCTATTAATTTTTGATTAAGGTGAATCAAATTGTGGCGAAGGTCCTAACAAATCCTTTTAATATTGTAACAAATTTTAACCCCCCTTTTTAAAGAGTGCACATATTTATGATTTTTTAAATAAATAAGAAATACGTTAACACTGTAACTTATCACATATGTAAAGTAAGGCTTTGCTTACACAATTCGGTCATAGTAGCAAAGCAGCTGCCACAACATTCTGCTTGTTCATATGCCTGGTGTTACTCATTTGGAACATTTATTCTTTGTATGTATAACCAAGGACAGTAAAAATGGAAAAAGCACATCAGAGTTACGGAAATGCAACTTGTTAGATGCCATAGTGAGTAGACAAAGCATGAACTATATTTTAAAAAATCTACTGTCATACGTCACATAAATATTAAACTGAAACGTTTATTTTATGAGAGCAGCCTACTTGAATAAGAACAGAATTTATTTCGGCAAAGAAAGCAGAAAGTGGTATTCACGTTGCATGCTGGTGGACATTGTGTATTGTGGAACCTTTTTTGCTGGGGCAGAGAAAAATCAGGTGATGACAGTGGGTCTTGGCACTGGGCATGATTTTGTTGGGAAAGTAGTTTTTCAGCAGTCAGCTAACTTTAGCCGGCCTCTGCTAACTAAACTATTAAAATGGTTGCATATACCAGTGCATCCTGTAGCAACACTGCACTGTAGATGATGCTGAGTGTATTGGTTTCTTTATAGTTCTTCAAAACCTTGGATTCATATACACTACTGTACAAAAGTAGTATGTCACAATTAGATTTGTAGTATTGCATATTCAACTTCAACCTTCAAACTTGGATTCATCATTTCATAATTCTCTTTTCCACTGATCTATATTACAATCTTTGTGAGCTTTAACATATCGTAGACTTCTCACCCCTTCCAAAAAGTGCTTTCTTGGCTGCTACCCTTCCAAAAAGACTATTCCTGATCAAGCTTTTTCAAAACTGTAAAAGGATCAATGTGGCATCTTGATGAAGCTGCCAGATGCTGCTATTGATTAAGAGTAAGGGCACGTCACACAAAATACTGGCCATTATAGCCTATAGAAACTGTTTTTCAGAATTGTTTTTGTTATTTAATACTGCATGCAAATTTTCTGTTTTCTGGTTGTATTCTAATACATAGTCACTAAAGCGATGGTATATTTAATCTGATGGTGACCTAAGACGTTTGCACAGAAATACAAATTAAAAGGTTAAACAAACATGAAATAAATAGTTTTTATATTATATTAAATAGAGTTTTTGATCTTGCTAGGATACTCTTTTCATTTTGTGCAGTGTAGCTTTCCATTGGCATTTCATTTGGACTACAGAGGCTTATAAACGCCCTCAAATATGATAAGGACCCAAATGCAATTACCATATCGGGTTAGTTTACATCTACATATTTAATTGGTTAATCACATATCGGAGTGTAAAAGAGAGAAATAGAAAATGCACAAGAGAGATAAAGTGAGGCAGAGTACGATTTCTGAGTTCTGTGTTCAATAGAAAGAAAGAAATCTTTTTTTTCATAGTCGCTTTCCATGCCTGTTCACTCACACACTGCTGTTACAATAATGAATGTATGGCAGATAACAATCTGTCGAGATGGATCTTCACTCCATCAGCAGGAAGCTCTCTGAATAATTGGCTTTTGCTTGAGGTATCTGCACCACAGCTATAGCTCTCTGTCTTCATCTCACTCCAATCTCTGTATCATACACACATAACACACATTTGAACCACACATAATACGAGCTCATATGCCCCATTGTGTCTTCAACAGCATAAATATAGGGGATGGACAATTTAGACAAATTAGAACCTGTAACAATATATTAACATATGTGACCTTAGAAGAAGTGGGGACAACCTCTACCTCTATAAGAGCTCTGATTTTTTTGATTGCTGCCCTACAAGACCTGAATGTTGTATGGTGAGGTAACGATCAGTACTTACAGACGGTCAATGTTTTATGATGGTCCAGATTACAGTGTTTTAACTTTATGATATATTCAGCTGAGAACTATACTCTGAATTTAGATTTTTTTCCCCGGGAAAACAAGGCATGGTACACACGTATGCTAAATAAGGAAATCAGGAGTGTGTGACGCTGGGAACGATGTGCGGAAGTGATGAGCGCTGGGAAATGGAGTAAGGAAAAGCCATGGTGATGACAATCAGTGCTTTGTTTTTGCATTTCGCTTTAGATACATTATTCAATAATTGCCATCCATCCATATATCCATCCATTATCTTCCGCTTAATCCTGGCAACCGGCAACTCTGGGAGGAAGGGCAGGAACTATCCTAGATGGGTCGCCAACCCATAGTAGGGCACACACACAGTCACTCACACAGTCACACTTTAGAGACAGCAATTGACCTAACATGCATATATTTGAACTGTGGGAGGAAACCGGAGTACCTGGAGTAAACCCACACAGACATGGGGAGGACATGAAGACTCCACAGAGAAAGGACCCTGGCTGCGCCACCCTAGGACTGAACCTGGGACCTTCTTGCTGTGAGGCAGCGGTGCTACCCACCGAGTCACCATGTGCTATTCAATAAATTGCCTAACAGCTGTAGGTTAATAAGAGTGTTATAAGCATATTTAAGGTAGGTTGCACTACGATTTATATAGTATATAATTAAAGTCCTTGTATTCATCATACAATGGATTTGTCGGAACATATCACCATCATAACAGTGGGACTCCTTTTATTTAAAACATACCAAAATGTCTACATGTTATAGCTACAAATCTAACAACCTGGCAGTGTTAGTGGTTTATTTGTTTCTCAAAAACGTAATCCATTTCTGATTATTAACTACTTCCTTTAAAATGTAATGGGGACTACATGATGTATTACTGAATAACTCATTTTAAATTACGCTTTAAAGCCTATATTAAACTAGGGAGTATGAGCATAGCACCTAGTTTTCCTTTGATGCTTCATTTAAGCAAAAACCCATTAACATTTTTTTTTATCTTAAAGTAGCACAAATCTGGTCAGCAGAGTTCCTGGTATTTTGCAACAGTAAGTGATATTGAAAACGATTGGTTCACTCAATTCAATGCTTTAGAAAAGTTTGATTACATACAAAACACACTAATCAGCACACATAAAGGAAAGTTGTAAATACTTTGGGAATATTTTCCACACTCGTCAACCAAAAATGTCCAGCCAACAGTATCCTTCAGGATAGTGTTGGCTGGACATTTTTGGTTGATGAGTGTGGAAAAAAAAATGTTATATGTAAATTAGTAAAAAAAAAAAAATCAGCATACATAATTGAATAAATAAAATCATAAAAAACAAAGCTTCTACTGGAATACAAACTAATTTGTATCTACTGTGCACCATGGTCACTGGCTATTAATGCTTGTTTTGATTCAGTTGCATTTTGTCTAAACCCTCAAGGCAAAACAACCTTTCAATAGTAACATCAAGTTTTTCTTTTTTTTACATTTAGACCTTACAGTTGCAGATCTAATCTAGTTATTATGTACAAGCTCTTATGAAGTGTACTCTAACATTTTGCTAAAAACAGATGAAAACTCAATGCTATAACATTTGTTTAGTCAGCTTTGCAGTTCAACGAGATTCCCCACATTGTCTTTGTTAATGACATATTAGAAAGGTGATTAGAGGACAGACATTAAGGGCCTAAGGGAGCACAGATGGGACATCAGATTATCTGTCTGTGAAAGAAGGACCTGAAAAATGTTTGAAATGACTTTTTCGATTGAGGTAGGCCATTGATTTCCTCTCAGGCCCTGCCCTCAAGCCTAAGGGATCTATGTAATTGGTATTGCTGGCCAATGTTCACATTCATCAGTCTGCAGGTTATCAACTTCCCTAGTGAATTACTACATGTGCTTTACAAAATGGTCATATGCATGTGCAAAGCAACACACAGTTAAAAAGGATCAATATTTATGGCACATTTGGCCTTGAATTCATTATAAATCAGGTATACCATGGAAGCCAAAAGACTGAGGTCACTTAAAATACTTGTTTAGATCTTTGTGGAGAAGGATTCGTACTGCAGCAGGATGGTGACCCAAAACACACCTCAAAATTTTATAACAACTCCTTTAGTAGTAATGCTGACTGTCATGGCTTTTTAACAGTTCTTATTACATAAAGCCCATCAAGCATTTAAAAACAGGAGTCAAGCATTCCGTTTCATCACAAGATTCACTCTAAAATATTGAAATAATGGGATTGAATCCTGGGATTGCAAGGATCATCAAATTTTGCTCAAACTTGTGGAGGCCATGGCAGCCAGTCTGTAATTGATCAAAATACTAAAGCAGAAGATACACACAATTAATTACTAAATTTTCTACTTAAGTAAATTTAGTCTAAATTCAAGAAAATGCTAAACATTGCAGAATCTTTTTCAGTAGCAGTTCTGACTTTTGTCAACACTGTTGTCAACTGTTGACAAAAGTCGGTAGAAGATTAAAAAACAAGCTTTGATCATCATAGAAATCATAAAGTAGAACAGTGGTACATTGGGTCTTGTCCTTAATTCCAGAAGGCTTGCTAAGTAGTAAAAATGACAAACACAAGGTTTTTCCATAAGGAATAATGTAAATTGAATGGATCCATTCCAGACCCCCAATCCATACAGCAGTTGTGCAGGTGCTCCCTGATTTACATATGTTTACAATATGTTCCGACAAATCCATACGATAAATGTATAATTTTGTTATACATATATGTATAATTTTGTCCATTTTATTTAATATAGTCTATACTGTATCGTAGCGAAGCCTGACGTTACACTTATACATTAACATAGAGCTGGCCAAAATCATTATCACAAAGCTTATTTTATAATACCGCATGTTATAATAATCAAGTTACTTAATGAGTAATTGATTAAAAATAAAAAATAAATGCAAGACACTTACTCTGTTGGTGCTAGCTGCTATGGAAGCTGCTCGGGACACAATTTGCTCTTGTCCTTTAGGATAAAGGTTGTTAAATGTTCTTTTGGACTGACAAGTTGCATTCCAACCTTTAACCAGCCTAAAGTTAAGTGTCTTTTCCCTGTAATGTAGCATATTGATAATAAGTGGCACAATCTAAATCTGGCATGGTCAAATCTATGTGTAAAACAACCTGAGAATATTTGTAGTATAAGCATAAGGATGTCCATTGCATAAAAAAGGACATTCAAAGGGCCCACAGTTCTTATTAATGAGATGCTAATTCGGGTTCTGGTTTACAAATGGGCTGACAGTTTTGTAGTAACCTCACCCATCTGTGAGGTGAAGCGAAGTAAAGAACCTGTCCTGACAGACTGCAGTCCAAGACAGCACACACCATGGAGCCCGCCTACCCAGTGTCTGTATTTACTGATGCCTGCCTGCCTGCCTAGTTGCTATTCCAGTCCATGCTTCCTCTTCAGAAGGGCTTATACACAAAACCAAGGAAATGCAGGGGCACAAATATTACAGCATGCATTTACCAGATGCTTTCAGTCACCATCAGGATCACAGCACCTATGCCAGCTGCTGACCAAAATAGCAGCACACTATGAGATTTAAAAAATATGGCTGCACAACTTCCACATTACCTGGGTCACTGAGATACAAGAAGAACACGATGCTCAGGTGTAAGGGTGTCCTGGTTCGAAGGAAGGGTCTCTGCTTGCTCCAAGACAGCCATCATGCCCACCAAGATTGCTGGAAGGCACTAATGGGACTCGAACCCAAGTGCCAGTTAATTAAAAGAACTGCAATTGTTATCAGGAATAATAGCTTTTGCTTTTCTCATTTAACTAAGCCTTATTATTTTCATTTCAATTAATTTTGCACACACCCTAATCTCATTAGCCTTATCACAGCCACTCTAGTCCAAGTTTGGTGTCGTTTCTGTTATTTAGGTCATGGACTAATATAAGAAAATTCCAAAGTGCTGTTGTTGAGTGCTGATTTTAAAATGCCTGATTCACTGCTCTGCATAGCAATGCCAAAGACATACTAGATTAATTCAGTAGCTGTATGCTTCTAATTATGAACGTAATGAGTACAATAATCCATGGATTTTGTGGTGAAATGCTTTAACATTAAAAAACAAAGGTGTCTTGTTAAATGAATATACTGGTACCCTGGTACCCATGTTATGTAATAGAAGGACTGTTTACAGGTACCTTACAGGAACAGACACAGTATATTCACATGATTAGTGATCCTCTTTTGGGAAGTTTTGAGAAACCAGTTTGTTCCAGTTTGCTATTTTACCATGTTGCTATTGTTTCCAGATATATTTTCTGGACGAGACGGTCACCCTGCATGTTTAAGATGATGGTGAACGGCAGGTGTGTGATGAGTTCATAGATTGAGAAGAGGTGTTGCAGTGCAGTGAATGTTTGATGTCTGGAAAATGGGTAGCAAAATCAATGCTGATAACTTGCAAAAGGAATTATTGCACTTGGGATGTGAAAGGCCATAGTGTGAAGGAAGTAAGCTGAATTTGTAAATGTATGGTCTTAAGAGGCACCAGCAATGGCAAAAATCAAATTCTCCAGGACCAAAATGTAACTATTAGCATACATTCCTGTTACGATAGAGCTAGGACCCAAGGATGCGGGAAAGAAGATACCCCATGGCGTATAATAATAATTGGGAAATAACAAAGGAGGCAGAACAACAGGCTCTCCAATTTACAATATACATTCTGAATGGAAATGGCACCCACAGCTGGCGTGAGCTCGAATCAACGGCTGTGTGTGCCGAAACGACAGAGGGCAGATGTGCAGTGAGCACGAGAAGGCACTGAGGAGCTCCGGAATGCCAGAGGGCGAGCGTGAGCTCAAGCGTGCGACAGCAGACGAGAAACCAAACTGGGACACATCTCAATAGGAGCGTGTAGCCGGCCAGAGTGAGGCTCGATAGGAGTCGAGTGAGGATGAGACGGGAAACCCTGGATCTATCCCTAATACCCCATATACATCCATCAGCTCTGTATGCCCCTGAATGAAGATGACGTGGCAATGAACAATGCTGGGGCTTGTACTTATATAGTAGATACCGCAGGTGCTCGTTATCATGTTGTTAGCCAGCATGGTGAGAAAAGCAGCAACAGGGATTCGGTCTGTAATGATGGACGACAGCGCATTCGTGAGCGCGAGGTAGGAACCCTAACAATTCCTTGGCCAAATGTAGATGTAAACATCCTTTTCAGTATTTCAGCTTATTATCAGAGTCATATTAAAGATCTTAGTGACTTTTGATGTGATGTAATGAGATGCCACCAATCCAGTAAGTCTGTTCAGCTTTGATAGAGATGCCTCAGCGGATTATCAGGTGTTTTTACTGTAAAATTGAAATGTTATTATTAAAATCTTTTAGAACAGCAAACACTCAGCTCCAAAGTGGCAGACCAGGTAACACTTGTCTAACGTTCAACATAAATACATCAGATTTTCATATAAAAGTAGATTAAGATAACCAAGTTGTAAATGTATATACTTGTTCATTTGTTTAGTGGTAAAATTGATCCAAAATTACAATATGTGAATGACAGAAGTATGTGAACTTCTAGGATTAGCAGCTATGTTAAAGGTAAAATAAGAGTCAGTTGTTTCCAGTCAATGAGAGGAAAAAAGTTGTGAATGGGTTCCTATTGTACCCTACTGATCCTATTGTAAATAATGGATAATAATAACAGAATAGAATAAACGAATATATGAATATCTGAACTACAAAACATTTTTGTGTATCACAGAGCTGTTAATGCATATCTAGCAGGAAAAAGTACAAAATAATCACTGTCAATCCACTGTCAGACAAATTGCTTGAGGGGAACACTGAATAACAATGGAAAAAAAAACATTGCTGCACATCTTTGTTATAGATCACATTGACAAGTTGATGTGCATGGGTCATCAGAAACAGACAGTAATTTTTCACATACTTTTGCTACTCACATATGTAATATTGGATAATTGTTCTCAATAAATAAATGGCATCGAACACTTTTTGACTCCTTTGTGTAACTTGATTTGACTTTTAAGACATTTTAAGTCATATTTATGCCACTTATATAAGTGCCAATTTATGAACTTAAATGAACTTTGTTGGGAGAATGTCTAATTAATGCAAGTCATGCAATATTAAAAGCATGCAATTTTTCAGTTCTGCTTTTATTGCAGAAAACAGAGACTCACCAACGTTGTGACTATGTCAGTTTTATTGACTGAAGTGATAATAATAATAAAGAAACTTTCAAGTTAATCAAACTACAAGTATTTTTTAGAGGTGAAGAAGACATCTGCAGTAATACACTTACAAGTAAAGCACATAAATAAACTGATGCCAGTTTCAGTGCCTGTGCTGAAAGACATTTGTTGACATATGGGACACTTGTTTATCACTTGTGTAGTTTAATGATGTCACTCCCTCTTCCAGGGGAAACAGGAGGTGCTCTAAATTTTTTCACCTAAGCTCACTGCAGATGGTGCTTCACATACATTGCTGCTCTTATTTAATGATGAGGTGTGCTCCAATAAACCCAAGCACGTCATTAGAATCTAGCGTGAGGCCCATGAGATAGAGACATCAGGGGAAAACAACTGTCGGCTCATGCCAATTTAACAACCAGCTTGAGTCCTGAAGAGTCATTGCAAGATGTGGAAAGATAAATAAAAATTTAAATTGTATCCACATTGAGCTCCTAGAGGAGAAGCTGAATATCTACCGAGTACACAAGCAGAAAACAGAAGAATGTACAGGTATGCACCGTTTAATGACCACATTTTGCTGTGTGAAACACTTTGTTGACGGATGATGGACATTAAATGGACATTTCCATAGTCATTTTATGCTACTGTAATGTAAATCGAAAAACGCATTTTCACAAGTGCAAATGATATATAAATGTGTCTTTGTACTTTATTATCAGCCTTGATCAGAGAATTTTACCATTTAGTTCAAGCATAAGCAAAGATGCTGAATTGAAAATACACACCTTTATACTAAATCCCATGCATAAATGTCCTCGGGTCCTAGTGCATCAAATTTAATTACAGTATGGCTATGGAGGAAAAAATTAATAAGGAAACTATTAAAACTATTAGAGTGGGGCTAGAGAACATTTTGGATGGGCCACCTAAAACAGGTCTAACGTCTAAGTGGTAAACCAGGGCTTAATGTTAAACTTCGGTGCCTGACCTCACAGTCATGTTCCAAAATCTAGTGGAAAACTTTCTCAGAACAGTGATGACTATTGTAACAGCAAATGGGGACAACCACTATGTATACTCTACAAACTATGTCACTTGCATTAACATTTGTCTGAGATTTGCACATTTTGCAAGCATATTAGTCAATTAAAACTTTCTGTTGGTGAGACAGGTCTGTGAAAACGGCTCGCCATAGAAAGCCCTGTTCTGTATTAAGTGCTCTTGAGTAGGAGATTGAGAGTAGATAGCAAATACCTCTCTGTGGCTGTAAAGTAATGGGGATCATTTGATAGTCTCTTCTGCCTTTCTTTAGAGAACATGGTTAAAAAAACGTGGCGTTCAAGTGGTATAATGACTTTGGTACATGAAAGCATTTTTTCACTGTCACAACAATTTTGTATGTTAAGAACAATTCCTTGTGAAACTCACACATGCCTCACTATCCATTTGCATTATGACTATTGTAACTATTTATGCTATACCTACAGCTAACCGTATCTTCAGTATCAAATTCAGTTTGTTTTTCAAATGAAAATTGCTGTTGTTGTATAATATATTCATATTATAATATAATATTTGTATAATAGCAATTAAAGAAGTAAGGACCAGGAAAACAGTCCTCACAAATATAGGAAGACAAAAAACACCCCCCCCCCCACACACACACACACAAACCCAGGACAACAGTAAACCAGAAGGGCTTACACTTTCCCGGGATGGCATGGTTAGCTCCATAAACTCCAGAGAGCACCAAATATTTTAATCCCCTTATCATGTTTCTGACATCTTTTGTATTGCAGAAAACATGAGCATGTTGCAATTCATGTGTTTGTTGGAGCTAAAGATGCCAAAGAAACCTGTCGTATTGGGGGAACAGATTGGCAATAAGTTGTACTTAACACTTCTATTTTTAATGTCTCTAAAATACTCCTACACCGTTTTTATAAATGTGTGTGGGCAAAGATATCACAGTATATCATGGTAGCCAGCCTCTGACATTTTGCTACTAATACATAAATTAGCTTAAAGAAAATAATTACATTTTATTGAATTTAATTGGTTTTAAATGTGTACATGATTTCAAATAAAAATAGCATTAATACTATATTTTTAGGCACACTTATGCCTGCACCCTGTGCGCTTGGGGACAGGTGTCGGACACTGTGGGGGGTAGAATATTGCTATATTGTGTTCAGGTGGAAAGGACAAAGCCATTTCATTCAGTTAATTCAATACAACCTTTTTCAGTGTACTATTATAGAAAAGTTAAATACAGTTAAAGGTCACTGAAAACTGCAGCACAAACCTTGCCAATTCAGAAACGAATTCAGGATTTTTAGTTTAGCATTTAGTTCACTGACACAAAGTCACAACAGTAATACGTCTTGTTAACTATGCTCACTAAATAAGGCATGCTCAAGTTATCTATCATAAAACAGCTGGCGCATGGCTTTGGAAGAACATAATCAGCAAAGTACTCTGCTCACAACATTTAACTTTCATTATGGGATATTTGATATTAAAATATCTCCTAATTTTGTGAGCAGTTTAGTAACCAAAAATATAGTCATATCCTGTATTTGGTACGCATTTATCAAACTTCTATGATATAAACTGAGGAATTGATTGGCTAATTAAGGATGTTCACACTAATGCTTTGAAATTAAAGATGACACCCTCACATTTGGCAAACAAAATGAACAGTGTAACGCTGAGCAAACTGGAAGAGATATAACATCTCATATTAGGCCCTTCATTAGCAACACCGCAGAATGCAAGGTCAAGTTTGGTGCAGTGTAAAAGCAAACAAAGGGTTTATTTGTAACAGCGTCACTCTATAGTTAGTGTTTCATTTATAAAGTTTAGTTTAGGGATGGGTTTCAAAACCTGATTCTGATTCGCAACCGGTGGCAAAATTCCAAAATCAAGATACCCATTAGTAAAATAACATTTTGATTCCTACTAATACATTATGTGCTTCAAATGCATGGCTACAATTAGTACAAAAATAGGTCTATAAGCAGGCACTTACCTGCCAGCACTAAAGCATCAAATAGTTTTGTTTTGATACCCTAGAGCATTAGTGGAAGATGGATGCTCCAAAGCACTTAAAAGTTTAGGCTTAAACAAAATGTGTGGAAACATCTAATGCTCCAGCATGATACCCATTTCTTGTTAGCAAGGACAAGGTTAAAATTCATGAATCACAAAGTTGAAATATAAAAATAAAAAGGTATGCTTTATACCGAAGCATTTGGCATGCTTTTTCACCATTTTGCAACTGAACCTTTAATTAGAATTAGAATAATGATTGATAAACTGCAAACAACCAACTTTTGTTCAGTCCCTCTGTGTGTGTGTGTGTGTGTGTGTGTGTGAATGTGTATTTCAACAGAGCTTTTCACATAGAGTATAGTGGAAATCACCTCCTTCTTTATGAATATTCATTTATGCCACGACTCACTGTCCATCTGTCCATCAATAATCCTAGAGTGATTTAGTACAATTAAAAAAAAATTATTCTGACCGCATTACATCAACCCACAGACCTACAGATTTCTTCTGTATATCATTGGAAGAATTTCTGATCACAGAAACAGCTCAGATCCTCATACAGTCTCACTTCCAAATGTAATTATTGCTTGCAGGTCTGTGTTCATGTTTCATTATAACCCCTTTACTCAGATCACTCTGGTTTCCTGATGCAGCCAGGATCAAATTTTAAACTCTCATCCTAGTTTTTCGGCCTCCGAAGGTGCTCCTATTCAGAACTGTGTATCTGCATGCCAAATTAGGTTTTCAGCTCCAGTGTGTCTGGCACATCTGCCTCTGCAATTGTGCACCAAGGCCAGATGTTAAAGCTTTAGTGCTTTTTCTCCTTACTGATATAATCAGCTTCTCAAATCATGCTAAATGGCCCAGTATCTTTTTTTATTTTGTAAAAGTCTGAAGACTTACTTCGAGTGCATGACATGTAAGTAATGAAGTGCCAAAACTCTTATTAACAACAGGGAGGCCAAGACCATTAGTAGCACTAGAACATATAGTACTGTACCAAAACCTTACCTCACCATAATAATTAGATTTGTTGATTTAGCACATACTTAGTACATATTGTCAATGACTGCACTAAACAATGCCAAACTTGGATTCATCACTCCATAATGAGCTTTAGCATATCTTAGCTTTGCCACACTGTTCCCCATCGGAAAAGTGGTTTATTGGCTGCTGCTCTTCCAAAAAGGTCTTATATTTGATCAAACTTTTTAAAATATTTAATCATATTTGATCAAACTTTTCTGCACTGAATGTATACTTAGTTTGTCAAAGTGCTTGTCTTCTCTCTGGGCTGCATTAGTCTCTACGCTATATGACACAAAATGTCTGTTCAAACAAACTATTTATGTTGCCCAATAAGGTTATATGATTATATTTATTTTATGATTCTTATTATTGAGATTACTAACCTACTTAACACATATTGCCATGTGGATCTGGATCGTTTCACAGCGGGAATACAGTGTGTGGATTATGGCACAGTTGGATTGGTTTGTATTTGAGAATTGATTCTATTTGTGGCTGACACTCTGCAGGGTGAGGAGGAAGGGGGTCAGTAAACGTGGACTAATAAGTTTGCGTCTTTTCAGCAAAGTACACCAGTGAAAAAAGCAGATGGGAACAGTTTTTAGAACATGTCAGGGATATTAATTAAAGAATACCTATATGTAAAATAAGCACATTTGTATTATCTGCCAAATGATCATGGTTAAAATCAACTGTAATAGATTTTAAGATCACGCCATATAACAGTCCAAAAAATGATTTCACAGCAAACAGTTAATACCCAGATATTTAAGTAAAAACACAAGAATAGATCAATCATTGTCAGCAATGTATCTTTACTTTTACTCCAGTATGACTTGTGGGTAATATATACAACACTATACAATTATACAATATACAATTCTGCTAAAACCTACAGGAAAGGAAATCTGCATGCCTTTCAAATCCTCTTTTCCTCTGTCAGCCCTGCAGTGGTGTCCAAGTGTGATGGTGTTTCTGCATGAGGGAGCACTGATGTTGAAGTGTGTGTGTGTGTGTGTGTGTGGCATGCTCTGGGAGATGGCCCATATTGTTTGGAATACATTAGTGTGCAACATAACTCTGACTGCAATGCCACAAGGCAAACACGCCATGGCATGAACACACATTCTGACAGGGCTTGACTCAATACTGCTCTCTCCTCTAACCTTTAACACCACTCATGCGTGAGTCGCACAAACAATATGATCCAAGTCAGCACCAGGATTATTGGCATAATCTTATTAAAGATGCCTAAAATGGCTATAAAAATGTAGTTGTAATTGAAAACTTAACCTCACACTGAAATTTGAGAGAAAATAATCTCTAATATGCTGTATGTGTATTCGTTTAACAAAACCACATGCTACAAATAATGGCATTTGCTTTAATTGAAGGTTATCTTTTGAGGCTGAGAATAGAGGATTAAGCAACCACAAAGACATTTCTTCAAAAGCTGTTTCACACATCTTTAGCAGTAGGGTCAAATAATTTTGGAGCATGCTTAGAAAGAAGTCACAAAAGTATGTATACATCTATGCAAAGAGCTTGTTGCATCCAGACCTTCAGACTTGAAAAAGCAATTTAATAAAATTATTGTTACTGTGATATATCATAATATACCAGAAAAAAAAACATTTGAAAAATCCTGGTATATTATGGTATACTGCAGTATTTTTTCTTTTTATATGGGTTTGTACATTATTCTGTTGTATACAGAATATAAAAAAACATATATAGGGTTTGCTCTACAAACTATATATATACACATATAGTTCTTCTTTTGCATCTCCGGTCTCGCTTGCTTTATCCTCCATTTCTATATTCTGTTCTTTAATCTGACAGAGCCTCTCCCAGCTGTTAACTGATTATTAGGTATTATTATGATTGTTATTATTAGATTATTATATATAGCCCAACCCCTAATCTGAAACCTAAAACCCATACCCTTAAACACAAGCCCTGAATATAATCTTATCTTTAACTCTACACCCCATACCCTAACCTTAACCCTAAATCTAATTCTAATCCTAACCTTAACTTTATTTGTAAACCCTAACTTTAACCCTACATCTAAGCCTAATCCTAACCTTAACTGTAAACCTAAATCATATGCTAACCATAACTTTATCCATAAATCCTAACCTTAACACTTACTCTAACCCTAATCGTAATCCTATACTTTATCCATAAACCCTAACTTTCACCCTTACTCTAACCCTAAATCTAACCTTAGTTTTATCCATAAACCCTAACTTTTACCCTAAATCTAATGCAAATCCTGACCATAAGGTCACACTTAAACCCTAACCTTAACCCTAACTCTAACCCTATTCCTATACTTTTGTCCATAAACCCTAACTTTAACCCTTAATCTACCCATTATCCTAACCTTAACTTTAACCCTAAATCCAATACTAATCCTAACCTTAACTTTATCCATAAACCCTAACCTTAAATCTAACTCTAACCTTAATGTTACAATCATAACTATAATCCAAACCCTAAACCCAAACACTAATGTTAGCACAGTCATAAACCACACGTGATATAAATAGATCTTATTAGCTTTAGGTTAAAAGCTATGAACAGTGGTTTGCATTGCAGCCAAATAACTTATTTGTTTGTGTGCAATCATGAAGCACACGTTTGATATGGAGCCACCAGCTGAAAAGAGCAGTAGTGATTACAAAACAAGCATGAATCACAAGTAATCTCTACACAAATACAGTATTATTAATATGAGGCAGGTTTAAAGTCTTATATGTCCTAAATTTTGCAGGCATTTTGTTGAATCATTAGCTGTAAGTGTATTTCATGACTATTACATTGCCCACACATTTCTTGTAGCACCATCTACAAGATACTACATATCTTCTGCAATAATCTAGATTCATGAATCTAGCTCCTTAATTCCTTCAAAATACTCCCCTTAAAAACAGACATAGCCTGGAGTGG
Source organism: Parotocinclus haroldoi (assembly GCA_034779995.1). NCBI lineage: Eukaryota > Metazoa > Chordata > Actinopteri > Siluriformes > Loricariidae > Parotocinclus > Parotocinclus haroldoi. The sequence continues at coordinate 4,695 of JAUZST010033951.1, read as the reverse complement.
AATTTGGGATGCAGAGAGCATTTTAACACAGCATCAATTTTACCAAAATAACCACTGAAATGGAGGAGAGATTTGAAGACTCTTCTCCTTCTCTTCAACAGCCACAGCGAGCAAATATCAAAATGAAGAAATGCTTCGGGCTTTCAGCTGAAACCAAACATCCCTGGCATGAATTTTCATCAGGCTTGCCATGTGTTGACATGTCAATTTAAATGTGCAAGTTTTAACAGTTGCCCAGGTAGCACAACTCATCATCAATAACTATTATATTCATAAGGTTATGAATCATTTGCATTTGTGTTTCCAGGCTCAAGCAGGCCTGTCACAGTTATGAAATGTTACATCATGATTAACCGTCACTCAAATAATTGTTCCTAATGATTTAAGCACTCTTTTTTTTGTACAACACACTGTCCATTAATGTGAGTTGAATCTGGTACTGGCAACAACTAGAAAACTAGCATGTGAATTATTTCTGTTAAAACCTTAATGTTTTGTATACATATTACATATTTAATTTATTTTCATGAATTGTGATTTATTTTGAATCGACTACGTCCATAAGTCGGAACTATTACGGTTTGTGTTTCTCATGGACACTTTTAGGTGTTGCAGTTTTCTCTGCCAAGAAGAGACATGAAATATTTGTATTCTGCTTAAAGGTGTATAGTGTTTTAAAGGTAATATTGCCAGTTCTGGTAATTATGGTTTCTCTAAGCGAATAGAGAGGATCCTGTGATCCACGGAGAAGCATGATTAGCTTCCACAGTTTCTATGTCCATCATCCAGACAATGGTGCCACATTCACTACACATCCCTGGCTCTGCCTAGACCATTTCCAGGTCTTTAAGAGAATGAAATTTGTTGTCACTGCACTCACTATTTCAGCCTCACTACAACAGGCTCTGAACACTGCTCCAGCTGGTGGAGTGATGACCATTTCATATGAGAGTCGGTCACTTCTGGTAGTGATACGGAGGAGACTAACAACTCACTGATGCCACATGTGTTGAGTCTCCGAATGCCACAGGATACCACATGGAACCTTTGCATCTCCATATCTTAACTATAGGCTAGAGGTGAAAAACATGGTACTAGAACGTCCTTTAAATTGTACTTTGTCTTCCCTAATAAAGTTATGCTTTTGCTCTAATATTATAATGCTTACATATATCATATTACATCCATACATATAAAGTTTCATTTAATTCAAGGTTATTTTTGTCAAAGAGTGCATAAAAACTGTTAGGTATACCAATATTGTTCGTGCTTAAGGCATTTTGTCTTTATATCAGTTGATTGTAAAATGCATGTATATGCTTGTAAATAATGATAAAATGATTGTACATGACATATCAGTTGTTTGATCCCTTGCTTACTCTAAAAGACAATTTTGAAGTAGTTATTTGCCTTAGCTCAGCTGATTAGCATGAACCTATTTTACAATCTGCTTGTGGAAACATATGACCTAAATCTAACCACTGTGAAAAATGATCACAGACATGTAATAGTCTCGAAAATCCTAGGGACAAAGATGGCCTTTGAGTCACAGGGGACTCTGTCTGTCTGTGGTGTTCCCAGAGCATCTGTTTGTACTCATTTCATCACATCTATGACAGTGCAGAATGGAAGAGCTATGTTCATTGACTTTTTATGAAATTATGTACAGAAAACTGTCTGCATTAAAAAAATAGACCCTCTCTTTCCTTGGAGGTATGACCGTATATTATGCCTTGGATGCACATATACATGAGTATCCTTGCTCTTCAGTCAATTGCTAAACTAATTTATATTGCTGACTGGATAAAGTACCCATGCATACGTATAAATAAAAAATCAACATGAACTGTTAGAGACCTGAATGAATCAAATAACACACACTGCAAAATGTGTATAACTATTTTTAACGTGCTTTTTTTTTTTTTACCAATAGTGAGTAACAGGATCCTAGACATATTGATTCCGGACCATGGAGTTGTAGATTTGTCAGCTGCACATTCATGCACATTCATCTCCCATTCTACCATATGCCAAAGTCTCTCTGTTGGAATCGGATATCAGTACTGGTTATGTCACAGATATGACTGTCATGTTCTTGAAACCAGATAACCTGTATATTGGTTACATAACGTAAGACAAGTTTTGTTCCCAGGCTTTTAGTGTTATATTACAATTGCTTATGTCTAAAACAAATGCAAAATTGCTTACATTCATCATAAACTTCGCTTCTGTGACCAAAGTTATGCATTTTCACTATAGAAACAGTCGATTTTGCATCTTCTCGTTCATACAGTCAGACTAAGAACACTATATGCATTGCAAATGTACACAGATTACCAAAAACTGTTCAGAAGTGTGTGGTTTTCCAAATGTGGTTTTTTATGACTATACTGCTAATCAATATTTATTATTCTTTAAGTAGCCATTAAACAATGGATAAAATATAATTACACATAATCTATAACAATAGTCAAGACAAGATTGGTTGAATGTGTTCCAAGCAAAAAAAAAATAATAATCTCATACCATCATCTTCATGAGTTCATGGACACAATCTGGTAAATAATTCTAAATAATCAAATAATTGAAGTAATTAATTTAACCAACCACAAGGATTTATCAATATGCTTTCTAGTTTGTGTGTCACGAGCGGTTGAATGAGCGTAACGGAGACGAGGATGCAGAACAACGGGAGGTTTATTGAGGAAGTGAACGAGGAGGCAGGGTGTGTGTACGAGACGGTGGAGGTCAGAGTCGGTAGGGAGCGGGCGGAAGCTGTGACCAGGATGGAGACTGGGACCTGGGTGAACAGAGAAGCAGAGCACACACACAATATAGGGACAAACTGGAATGCAAACGGGAAAGAAGCTGGAACGGTAACAGCCAGGGAAAAAAAACAAGTGAAGGAGGAACGAGAGAAGGGATAGTCTGTGAACTGTACGGGGCTGCCACGGACGGAACCGAGCGAGGAAGGAGAGAGGGAGAGGGAGATAGCAAGATGGTTAGTATCAAAAGGGAGAAAGAGCGTTAGTTCACCGACAGCAGAGATGTTAATATGAAAGCGGGAAATTTTAGTACTAACACCAAACAAACACTGACAGACTGACAGGTGGGGGCGCACCGGAAAGACGGACTAGGGTGAGACCTAACTCAGCCCCAGCCGGTCGAAAACTAACCACCTGTGTCGACAAACAATAACTGAAAATGCTATTGACAAACAGCGATACAGGGAAAGGAACAGGAGTGCGGAAAGCAGGGAGATAACTCAAACAAACACTGGAGCGACAAAAAAGGGACGCAGACCAATCAACCATACGCTAAACACGGAGGGAGCTAAACACTGAGAGGAAGGGGGAACTGAGCGAACGAGGGAGACGGAATCGGGATTCCTGACACCTACGTTTACAGCGACATTATTCTAACGTCTATTCACAAAAAGAAAATGCAGGTTATTTTAGCAGAGTCATGATTAAATAAGCGGCAACAAAACAGCACTGTTGTTGCTGCAGGCAGTCTCTGAAGATTTTCCATTCTATTTCCATTTTTTCAGCCTAAAAATAGAAATACAATAAAACTAAATAAAACATAACACCAAATTGTCCTCAACAGTCTAAATTTATTGTCACAATTTGTAAATTGGTAATTACAGTGCCGGAACGGCATATAAGCACCATTTGTTTTACATGATAAAATACCTAAAAGATTACCTGAGTCAGTCTAGTGTCAAATCTCTAGAATCAGATGGTAACATACAAGTATTCTAGTATTCTTGTATATGTAAATATCTCCTTTACTTTTACTTTTAAATAATATAAAATGGTTTGTTTATGCATAATTTTGTCATGCTTGTGCTAAACAAGTCTGCTTTCATAGACTAAATGGGAGGAGTTCAGCCACGGGTTGCAAAACAAAGCTTACACTCAGTACCACTCTGAGACCTCCAGGGTACCTCATGGCCAAACAACTCATATGGAGACGTAGAGTCATACAGGGTGACTATTCATTTACTTCCATTACCAAACCAGCGGAAAAGTAAACTGCAGTTATTGCAGTATCTGACTTGTAGTGCAGATTGTGCTAGTAAGAAGACTAGATAAAGTAAGGTGAGTACAATATATAAATCATGCTAGTTATATTTTAGTAACTGAGTAGGTAAAATGTTTGCAGGAGATGATTGATGATTGAATTTAATTTATTTAAAGAGTCTAATATTAGTGATATGCAACCAGTGTCTCTATGATTTATTATTATACTTGTCATATCTTTGTAAAATACTGTTCATTGAAAAAAAAAATAAACAATGATGTACCTAAAACATATTTACAACCTGAAATCAAATAGAGTTGAGACAGTATAAGAATGCCTACAAAAATGCACAGGGTTTTTATACTTTTCTTTGCTTACTTGAAATATTTTATGTATTGTCTTCATTTAATTTGTTTGACATTCCTGAGTTTCGGGCTGAAAAACATTTCAAAAAATTTGGAACGGGGGCAAGTTAGAGCTAGTAATGAATAAAATAAAGCATGTACTCATAATTTGGTACAAACAACAGCATTCAGTAAAGGCTTTTTTATATTTGATGTTTTTGATGAGCAAAGATAACCAGACGATCTTCAGTTTGTCAACCAATGTGTGAGAAAATTATGAAAAATATTTAAAAAGTATATTTTGGCAAACCTTTGTCAAGCACTA
>JAUZST010033940.1:0-28437 GCA_034779995.1 Parotocinclus haroldoi | reverse complement strand
TGGGCTGAAGGGAAAAAGGGTGAGAGCTCTTAGTGGAGGAAGGAAAACTTTTTGTTTCTCCACTGTATTTTGCGTTCATATGTTTGAACAATGCGATCGTTTGTAATGAATTGTGGCCTTAATAATGAGCTTCACCTGGTCCAGGCTTTTTCTCAGTCATAATAGAAGACAAACCCATTCTGAGTTCACAATTATGTTTCGCTCGTCTTTATTGAACAGACTGATTAATGAGCCGCAGGCGCATTGATATTACAGCCAAGTTTACTGCGAAGCTCACCGAAATAAATACAAGTAGAAAAAAAACTCAATTTTAGTCTTAAAGGATTTAATAAAAAAAAAAAAAAAAAATCTAAATGCAAAATGTGATTTTAACAGCTCTGAGCTCTAATTAGTTTCTCTGCTCAGATAGTCAGAAGTTAGTCAAGTTGCTCTAGATTAAACTGGCTAATGAATGCTACAGTATGTAAACATAATTTGATTTAATTTGAAGTCATGTAAGGCAAAGTAGCCCATGCTTTATCATGCTGGGTGCTTTATAAAGCTCGAGTTCAATAAGCTGCTACATAGCCCGCATCAAGCATGGCACAACCGAGTCATTTTTTTCAGAAAGAAGAAAAGGACGTTAGACGAAAAGGGAATGTGAGGTGCTTGGAGACCCATGCTAAACAATATCCAGCTGGGAGAAGGCAAAACGGCGATGCTTTATGCTGCTGCGTGGTGCAGCTGGCCCCGATCCTACTGGGAGCATTAGTGCAAATGGAACATAGCCACTGAATACTCAACTAGCCCAGGAGGAAAGCAGGATAAACTCGTTTAGAAAGGGAAAGCAAACTGAGAAGGCACAGTGTTTTCATTCATAATCGGAGATCGGCTCAGTGGAGACATATCGCACTTCACCATTGACTTGGGCACAACCTGAAGGTGTACAACATTAGAATCAATCATACGTCCAATCTAGTGGTAAAGCTGGCATTGTAATCCCTGTGTCTGGTACGTAGTAATGGATGCCTCACTGATGGATGAACGGCAGTGAAAATAGACAATTAAACCTTTGAATTAGTCACTTTTATGTCATACAGCCTGAAAATGAAAAACGATTCCAAATCAATTTTGCAGATTTTGCCTTAGAAGGTTCAAGCAGGCAACATTTCTGAAAATCTGTAAATGCCAAAAAAAAAAAAAAAAACCTGTAGTAACTGTGGTTGAAAAAGTGATCAGGGGACAGATTCAAGAATTCTGAAGAAAAGCCGTGAAAAGGAAACTCTGCCTTAGTGTTTTGACATGCTATGATTCTTTTCTAAAGGCACTCTACGCATCTGCACTTTATAAACATCGCCTGGTATTGGATGTTCTGAGGTTCACCTAGAGAATTAGCCTAATTAAAATTCCACTAATAACTCTATCTACGAGTGACACATCACAAAACTGATGAGTGAATGGCGTTGCACATCTCACATGACCTGTTTGCACATTCAAGTAGAATGCAGAAAGTCATTTTTACAAACATTGTTTCACTATGCTAGGAGCTTCAGTGGCTCGGAATAGTTTTTAACAGACACGGAGTGCACAGAGTCTAAACATTACTGCATTACTTCAACAACAATTTGAATCATTAAAATATGGATTCTAAAGAAATGGCTATAGTGATGATTTTTTTTTTTTATCTCGGATTTATTTTGGTAGGCAGATTATTTCTCTGGGTGGACAAAGCCCATCCCAGTCCACCTGTAGATGTGTCCCCTGCAGCAACCAATGAAACCTGAGAGTGATAGCATGATTACCTGATTGAACGCGCTACTCGGGCTCAGTGCCTATTCTCACAATCGTACAGCTTCTGCTTTGACTTTGCTGCACAATCCCCCCTTGAGCACTTTTCACTGCAGATACTTGTTGATATGATTGATGGCCCTTGTTGTCAACATTTATGGGATACCAGACACTTCTTTCAAAGGCTGCATCACTCATACCTTGATCGACTGCTCTGATCGGCGCCTGGCTGTATGGGCATTAGGCCATATGCGTTGTGATTTAGGTGTAGGTATTTCTTAAGAACTCTAGTGCAAAATAGGATAGCAAAGAGATCACAAAGAGTGATCAGATCAGTGGGACTAACATAGGGAAAAAACTAGTTACTGCTCTTCTCGCTTAGTATCCAGTCAATGAGCGCGTTTTATTTTAAATCGCTTTAAGACTGCAAGTGTGCTATTTTTTGCCAGCTCGCTGCTTTACCATGTATGCAAATTCTGTAGCATTATTATGTTTTTTTACAATTCCAAATAAAAATGGATGGAATGGAGTCCCGGGTTTAATCCCAGGGTGGAGCGGCCTGTGTCCTTTCTGTGTGGATTAAGCGAAAGATAACGAATGGCTGGAGAATGGATGTTATCTGTAGTCAGCTGACTCTATTTGGGGGGTTTAATCAAGCTTAAGAGAAGGGAAAGCATCACCATCATTTCTTCTCAAAGGTGGCATTGCCTTAGCTTATTAATTATATATATATATAGACTTGACTACTACATTTTTTTTTATTTTTGGTCTTGTAGTCTGTGTCCCTTGACTTGGTCTTGACCTGAATTCAGAATCTAGTAATGCACAACTGGTTGAGAAGGCAGATTTGGTGTGTGTGTGTGTGTGTGTGTGTGTGTGTGCGTGTGTGTGTGTGCAAGGATGTGTGTGTGGGGTCACTGGCTGACAGCAACATGACAGTCCCTCCACATAACAAAGACCCCGGCACCCTCTCAACTTCCACCTGTCTCTGGCCATTCACTCATGTACAGAGAACACGCGCACTACACATTGTCAAGATCCACCTGCCTCCACCCCTGTGGAAGCCCTCAGTACACACCCATGAACACACAAAACACACACACATGCTCTCTCTCTTTTCCTGCCTGGCACACATGCAATTCTCTTTTTATTCATCCTGATGCTGAGAATATAGAGGGGAAAATGAAAACACACCTTTTTTCATTATTCGCCGCTCCTCTCTACATTCGAGTGCTATGCGGCTTGACGAAAATTCATATTTATGCTAATGCCGGGCCTCGCCGCCCTCTCTCGCGCGCTCCGAGGGGAGACGAGACAGGTAGGGAAATTAATGACAGCAGATCATGGTAATGCTTTCTCTGTTTCATTAGATGTTATATCTTTAATTTCCAATAAACACGGTAATTAGTGGCAGTTTCCATGGAGATCGGTCCAGGCTGCGCTCCAACTGCCGTAACCGAATCTGAGCGAGAGAGTTAGAGAAGGAGAGAGAAAGACAAAGAGAGGGTCTGGCCTAACTGAATTGCGCCCCACACAGAGAGGATTCGATTATACTGAAAGAGAGAGGATTTGATTATATTGAAATGAAATCCACATCACAGGCAGCAGCTCGGCCTCGGAAAACAAACCAAACAAATAGCTCTCAACACTGAATCTCGTCTGTAAAAGTAAGTTACAGAACTATTTTTTCCCATGAATCCACATTGTTTTTTTTTCACTCTGTCATCGTTTATCAGGTGTCACATGCAGTGGCTGCGTCTGAGCAAGAGGAGGTCAGCTAAGGAGTTAATTACTGGTGATACAGCTGGCAGCGACCATTGGCATTTCTGCAATGAACACTGGAGGATGGTCAGAAGTTAAATATGTGATTGGTTCCACTTTGCTGTTATAACAGACTCCGCTGTTCAGTTTTTGGAATCCAGTATGACTATCCAGTGATTTGCCTCCCCTTGCTGGTTAATCAGGACTAATTGCTGTTTCTGTTTGGTATAAGGATGTGTAACAGGGATCCGTGCAAGCCTCTCTCATAGGACCTTTGACAAACCTACTGCCACACAGTTCGAAACTCACTATTCTTTGTCAATATATGCTCTAATATTAAGATCTCCTTTAAAATTATAGGAGGGTTTTTGATAACCATCAAAGAATTCACAACCAACACTATAAAACTCATTAGTTGATTAATTATATTGGAAGATCACTCCAATTCATAGCCATAGTTTGTATACAATGATTCCAAGAAACATGCTTCATCATGGTACATGATTTAGAGCGCAATGGACAGAGGTAACCTAATAAAAAAAAAAGTCATTGTCGACGTGCAGTGTAGATATTTAAGTAAAAGTTTAAGAAGGCATGCTAAGGATTGTACTTAAACCTAAAATCTAAAATCCTAACTTCCTTTAAAAAGCCTGATTAACAATTAATTGGACAGGATATCCTTTTCTGAGGGCAAGAGGCTTCGTATTATATCTACATGAAGTGTCTTGAAAATTCATACAAATACCAACGTTGAACCGAATAAAACATTTTCAGACATGCAGGGACAAAATATACACAACACTTCCTGCTTTTTTTAAGAAGTGCTACCAAATCACGTATAACTGGACATGCCAGTGTTCAGCAATGTTAAAATAATCATGATATGTAACAAAAGCAATAGATATCATTGCCTTTTTGAAATACTGTTACTGCAAACTGCAGCTTCACCAATTTTTGGAGAGCAGTACTTGCATTAAACGCTCTAACTCGAAACACGGTCCACAGCCACACTCTGCAACAGGTAGAACCATCACAACAACATCATTTTTGGAATGTGCACCAGTTGCACTGCGTCAAAAATAAACCTAGGGGTCTGACTAGAACTTCATCTACAGGTGCCTGGGTAGAATTGAATAAATAAAAAAGTAAAATAAAATCGATTAAATTTATAGGTATATAGATTCTGAATGAAAAGTACAGATCACAAAATTAATCAAGTAAAGTTCAGATACCTAAAAATGCTTAAGTACACTAACAAATTGTGCTTTCGACTTTGTGTTCTTATTGGCTCCATGTATACATAACATTTGTTGTTGCTTACATTTGACATATTTGCAGTAATTGATAAAGTACAAGACACCCAAACCATAAGATGCATGCAGCACAACATAGGATGGGGCTTGTTCATCTACAAAAAAGATACATTGAAGAAGTAAGCTGGTGATTTTTCATTCAATAAAGTCTCTATGAGAAAAAACATATTACTCATGTTGATATAATCTAAAGGAGACCATGGTGTTACAGCTTTTACGAGACTGAAATTTTACCAGAATTCCCAGCATTACCAAGCTGCTACTCTACCCTTGTGCAATGCCCTAAACCCAACAACTGCTTGGATTGTGCATTAGACTATTGTATTAGTTCTTCTTCGTTCTAGACAACCATCTTTGCTAAATGCTGTAAATTGTATGACTTAACTTCGTTAGTCCTGGTCAGGGTTGAGAAAAGAGTGCAGAGGGGGGACCCCAATTATGCTGTAGTACTAGGCAGAACGCCAGTCAAAACACAGTCAATCAAGTCTGCATGCAAGGCCCGGTATGGCCAGAGAGGAACCTGAATCACTGTGGTTTGGATTATTTAGATATTTGAGAAAAAATTTGACACACCATAAAAACATGGGGGGGATTTCAAGACTCAAAAACAGACCTAACCTGCTTGGCTTTGCTGATATATGTAAGAAGTAAACTAAGCTATAACTAAGTTTATAGTAATATTTTAAATGAACCTAAGCTAACTAAATATTAACAGAGAACATATTTAAAAATAGAATAATTAAAAATAATAACAGTAAAAAAAGAAACAAGTAATAAGTTGGTCTGCAAAACTGAAACGGACAACAATAAAGAAAAACAAATAAATAAAAAACTTAGACAATTAATACATCAGTTTAGGTTTTTTTTTTCCACATTCTCACAAAATGAAATTCTGGAATTCCAGCGGACAATAAATAAAAAAATAAATAAAACCAGCAGAATTAATCCAATATACAAATGCAACATACCGCAGTCAAAAGTTCATTCAATATTAATATACTATATAATCTAGCAAGTAAAAATGCCTTTCAAATCTGTTTTAATTCCTAGTATCCTAAAAAATACTTTATAAGAATCAAGACCATTGTAAGCCTGAATACCATCCATCTTCCGCACCACTGTCTTCATCCAGTCTCTCAATATCCTTTTCTTTTATGATGCAAGGTACGATAAGCATGAATTTTGGCTGATATAAATCTGCAGCTAATCATCTATCACAGCGCAGCTGATTTACTCCTACTTCCTGTCCTATGATCACTGACACACACAGGACTAGTAGCTCAGTTCAGTCTGAGACATCCAGTGACACGGCAGCCTCCAGAGACTGGAACCCAGTAGACCAGAGTTCTAATTAGGACTAGGAAAATGTCCAACTCGGAAACTCTGAGCACTTTTTAACCCTCAGCTGACATGAGATACAGTCTCTTTGACAGCCTTTACATCTCATGAGTGCAAGTTTTCACCTAGGGAGGTTTTTAGCGGCGGAAATGTATGAAATGTTGTGATATTACTAACGATCATGAGATAAATCTGAAGATGCCAGAGTGACTTATAGGGACTGCATGACAGCAGGATTTGCCTCTATTTGTTTTTCCTTTTTGTTGTGCCTCTTGTTGTTGTTGTTCTTCTTCTTCTTATTATTATTATTATTATTATTATTATTATTATTATTATTATTATTATTATTATTATTCAGTGCACTATACTTAATTTATCCATTGTTTAAACTGGTTATTTCCTTACTTGGATTGGACTTCGTTTGGTTGCACCCATTTGTTATATTATTCAGTGACCATGCATGTTTATGAAAAAAAACAGGAGCACAGATGTATTAACTTCCTTTCTTTTCTTTCTTTCTTTTGTTTATCCTTCAGATTACACATACATAGAAATTGTGTTTAGCAAAGCATGGCCATTGATAAAATGATTGATTGTTTGTTGTTGTTGTTGCTGCTGCTAAGGCAGGCTTAGGAAATCCAACATTGCTCACTGCACATCAAGAATAGCTTTAATGTTTAACGAAGGTAGTTTGAGGGAACACTTTCTGAGCTGTTCTTACTAGGGGTGAGAGGGAGACCGATAATTACTGGATAGCTGCTGGTGCACTCGGTTCAAAATCTTGTCTTGCTCAGTCCTTGATCACGTGGAGTTCTAACTCCCACATTTTCAAAAAATGATCGCATTTAGTCGTTTTGATTGCTTATTATTGTTATTATTATCCCTGTCTGTATTATTATAATACTAGCAAATATTATATATTTAAATATTAAATAGTATTATTGAATAATTAACATGAAATGAATTGATGTTGTTGGCGATATCCAGTGAAATTTGTATTATTATACATCAGATTGAGGGTTATATAATCACTCGATTATTAATTTCTAAATATTGCTATTGCTTAAGTGTGTAAAACTTCCGTTATATACTATACGACATGCTCTTATACAGTAAACATAGCTGTTAACGACCTGTGTAAGCCCTGCAATAAAATAAGCCAGTAAAGAGTTAATTGCTTCCTCTAGCCTAGTGTTGCATCAGACCTTCACGCACAGGAACAATAAAAGCCCACCATCTCCATCTGCCATCATCTTGCCGAGCCATCATCCTCCAAATGTCTGGCTGCATTGCTCTCTGAAGGACAAGTCTGACTCCCAATCTAAAGTTTACAGGCAGTTCGGGGCGAGCTGAGCTGTCTCGGCGCTCCTCTTAGCTACATTTTAGGTGAACATATGGCAGGAGAGAGAGTGAGAAAAAGAAGGAACGAGCGACAGATAAGTGGGTCTCAATAGGACGGATAAAGAGAGTGTGATAAGCTGTCGTGTATGTCTGGATTCGAGCGCTCTTACGCTATTTCTGTGTGTGTGTGCGTGTGCGTGTGCGTGTGCGTGTGCGTGTGCGTGTGCGTGTGCGTGTGCGTGTGTGTGTGTGTGTGTGTGTGTGTGCCCGCGCATGTGTAAGAGAGAGAGAGGTGTAAGAAGGGCCTAAGTAAATGTGAATATTTCATTGAAAAAATATATATATATACATGATATGAATATATGATGATATGAAATAAACCAATGTATGGGAAACACTGCAGTATCTTGGCTTTTTGCCCATTTGAGGATGTTAAGGGATGTATACCTGTATTTGGGGACCAAGCTCCCCAAAGTGAGCCATGTCTGTTAACTTTTCATAATGCAATGGCAGGATTTCACCAGTGTCCTGAGGCCCACTCCATTTTACACCACTACTCCAATAATAATGTGTGTTCAACTCAGTTGAAGTTTGTGGTGCAATTTTTTTTGTGTTACATTTTTGCTACAATAGAGTTTTGGAGTGGATTGTTGTCCAGTCATTTTGGCAAGTGTCCCAAATTATGTGATTTCATTTAACAAGTGTCTTATTGCCATACTGAATGCAAAAACAGTATTTTATCAATCAGTAATGTCCTTCTATAAGACAGTCTAGTCTCTGTTCATATTGCACTTCATACACACCTCATGCTCTTCGTCCCAAGATGTTCTAGGGACTACCTGTGGAGCTCCTCCGAGAACTGCATGTGTTCCAGAGGAATTTTGCTGGCCTTTTTCACAATCACCCTGGAGTGATGTAAGCCATGTGAATTCTCCTCCATCTCAGCCATTACAAAAAGACTCAAAGCCCATTTGTCTGTGTTTTTCCCATTTTCCACACTATATATATATACACATATATATATATGTTGTTTATATGGCTACTACTATATGGATTTATTTAAACATGTCAAATGAGCTCAACACTTGCATCTGGACCAACCACTATCCATTCCATCACTATGTCTGGACTAATTGCTGTATTAATAAATCTGGACCAATCATCACAAACGTACTTTACTCAGTTACTCATTACTCAAGACCCTTGACCCTACTCAAGATCTCGAAGTAGGACCTGAAAAAGTTCATATACATATACTTAATATTAAACACATATTTATATCTATTGGCAGATCTAATCTCTGATTAGAAGTTGATTATGACTGACATTACCTCTTCTCCAACACTTTTTTTTTTACCTCTAGTCCTACTACTAACTTCCCTGAGGAGCTCACATAAGGTGTTCGGTGATGCCCTTAGCCAGGGACAAGCACCTTCTGCTGCTCTTATCAACTATGGTCAAGCTGCAAGGGTAGCCGCAGGATTCTTTTTAACATAATAGCACATCACATCATCACAGTTCCAGCCACAGGAGGTCTGCCAGATTGTGCGCCTTTTACAAACTCTGTTTTCATCTGGCAGGCCTGGCCAAGGTCAGCTGTCTCCAGTCCTGGAGGCTCATGTCAGGTCTTTGTTTCAGCTCCGACCCAACACTCACATCTGCTGCCTTCACTGCAAGTTAAACAAGCACGAGTGCAGGCCTGAAACCTGTACCTAAGGCCTGGAATTTAGCTCTGGATCACTTGTGAAACATTATAAGGATCAGGCAGTGGGAAGTGTGATATCTGCAAATTGAATATGTCTTTCCAACAAGAGCTGGAAGGACTCTAGAGAGATGTTTGGCGGGGAGATGAATAGGAGCCAGACCTGTCCATGTTTTATCACACTACAACATGCATAATGGAGGAGAAGGTACAGATAAGAACAATGTGTAATAGAAGTCCTGTCTTACCTTTAATTTGGGCAGAATTTTTGGAAATTGATAAACCACTGAAATGAAGTTCAGAACAGGAAATCTTCTTTCAACAAGTGTTTCATAAAAAAAAAAAAAATCAGTATTCCTTTGATTAGTACTATTTCGCTGTACTTAAGTATTTTGTTGAAGGTACCTCTACTTTTAGAGGTACCTTATTATTTCTCCAACATAATACTTTTTACTTTCAAGATTTTAATAGAAAAGTCTGTACTCTTTACTCATAACATTTTTAACTGGACGTTACTTTTATGAATAGATTTATTTATCTATTTTATTGATCTATTTGCAGTAGGTTATTTTTATATTACATGTAGGGAATTTTAGTTGCTCAATAGAAAGCTGTATATACTCTGCGGACAAAAAATTAATCACCTTGCATGTTAAGGTGGTAACTTCAGGCTCCAGCAGATGGTATTTCATGAGGATGATCGGGTTTTACATATCTGCAGGGTGTGTAATGGGATTCATAGATTGAGATTGAGAAGAGGTGGTACAGTGCAGTGAATAATGCATTTGATGTGTGGGTTGCAAAGCAGATATTAATGATTGGCAAAAAGTTTTGCCCAATATTTCGATCTATAATATTGTTCTTGTATCACAAATTTAATATTAGATCTTTGAAGACTCGCCTTTAATAGTTGTTGTTTCCAACCACAGTCCCCAATGTTTTCATATTTCCATTTGGTCATTTAACAAACTCTTATCTAGAGCAACTTATAACTATTCCAGACTCACAATCTTAACAATTGTGTGTTAAGGGAATAACTGAAGGACCCAACAGTTGTATCATGGTAGGGAACCCTGGACCTTCTGCTCTACAGTCCCATATCTAACTAGTGCACCACAAATTAATTAAAAAATTAAGGATAAACTGAATTTCAGAGTAGCCTTACAGTTGGCACCAATATCCTTTATCCATGTGTGAATTCACCATGGTGTCCATGCTGTTGGCATTTTTCACTGGGTTGCAGGCATTTCCATGACTCTTGGCCCATGACCCATGATTCAATCACCCCTGTGCCATGATGCTTAACCGCAGCCCCTCTGTCCAATGTCAGGCTGAGTGAAAGCAACTGGCTATCAGGAGATAATCAGCACTAATAGGTACATAATGGCTAACAGTGGGACTGTTATTTGCCTTGATGCATCATGGTAGACAAAGCGCAGACAGCATGACCTTCCTTTCCCACTACGCCGCAGTCACACTGTGTCGCTCCACCCAACCCAAACACACACACACACACACACACACACACACACACACACACACATTTATTTCAAAGTTCTCTCTCACGCTCTTTACAGCCTGGGCTCTATTCTGAATCTGTGTTTTTACTTACTGCTATGGTTTAGTGGCCCGATCTCTGCATCTTCTCTTACTCTATGGTTTTATGGCCCGGACAATGCTGGGTCAGGCTGAGGGTTTGGTGTTTCTTTTTGGTTGAAGACAAAGAGGGTCTTATGAAGTCAGCCTCTGAGCTGAGGGTCATGCCTTGCATATGAAAGAGGTAATGCATTGTTATAGATTAGGAGCATTGCGGAATGGTCTGGCAAAAATTACAGGACCGTCAGATGTTGCGGATGGCGCTAGCATGAAAATATGGCTGCATGTGTTTTCGTTTTGCCTGATTCCAGAACAACAAACAACTCGTAACCACAAAAGGCCATGTCAAACCACAATGTATCACAAATATCTAGTCGACCTGATCATGTAAGGTCATGCTAGGCCAAGAAAACAAGAGCAGCCTTCATCCCAAGTAGCAAACATATCATCTTGGAAGCTTTGTCTTTGTTCTCAATGGATCTGGCTAATCTTAAAAGTCTCTAGTCTAAATACACATAGGTTCTTAGCGCACACAATTTGCTCTGTCTATCGAAACACTTAACTATCAGCATGTTTCGCAAAAGAGGCATGATGTTGTGCCATAACAAGTGTGGGTCAAAGGATAATGTGCTGACAAACCCACACTGCAAATTCTGCAAAGCATCGAGGAAACTTGGCCTCTGACAGAACTTGGCCGCTCACAACCTCTCCGCAGCCGTGCCATGTAAACAAAGCCGCCTTTTGTCGAGGGCCAATGTGTCACAGCCACCCGCTTCAAGGGGTATGAGCGGTTGGGGGGATAGGATGAACCAGGCGTCTGGGTAATTGCAGATCAATTGCATTTGTGTTTGATCTCAGAGATGAGAGCATTTGTGAGCAAATTCCATGAAGGAATGCTGAAATTGATCAGGAGGTCAGAAAGGGTTGATGGTTATACAAGGGAAAAGGAGTGAACAAAGCTGAGGAAGAATATTAAGGAAGAATATGAAGGAAGTAGTGGAGAAAGACAAAAGGAAGAGCAAGTGACTCATCCAGAAGGGAGAAAGACTTCATATTAATTGCCCTTAAGGATTGCTGAATTTGGTCACATTCCAGTGTTTGATTGTGTTATGGTTTTGTTATGCTCTGCTGTGGTGCAGTAACCTCTGAGCGAGTCTGACGCTTGCTTTTGGCTTCAGGCTCTTTGAACTCACTCCACTGTGCAGCCTGAACTGGGTTAATTGCTATTAATATTTAACACCATGAAACAAAAGTTTAAGCAGTGAACTAAATCAAAGCCTGAGCAGCCATCCCTTAGCCCAACTTGCCCTCTGAAATATGAACAGAGAAAATATTAATTATGTTATAAGCACGCTGTTAATTTTGTTTTTAATTAAGAAATGATTACTGCAATTATTATCCTCATAGCTTTGTTTCCGTCAGTAGCAAATATGACAGTACTTGTTGTCTTTTCGCCACTCTGAACTGGACTGATCTATGTGGACTTATAATTCGTATAATGGGAAATTACAAATAAGAGTGCAAATTATTTTGGAGATGCGGTTAGCATAATGAAATTGCCCATGACACTGGGTTTCACTATAATCCCGTATTTCATTGTGAAGGTCATAGTCCTCCATGCCTGAGGTTGACAAGATGTGACTGCCAGTTATGTTAGGTCCCTGCAGCGAATGATTTCATCATCGAATGGGACTGAATTACTTTGCCAAGCCACCATGTTCCATGCTCAAGGTGAGGGAGCTCAAACAGCATGACTAAATACCCCGAACCAACGTGTTGCTCTTCAAACAGACTCTGGTATGAAAGACGCTGGATGAGAGCCAAGATTCTGAATAAGGAGATATTGTTTCACTACTGTGTACATGAGGACCTTGCTTGATGACTTCTAAGTAGGTCCACCTGGGGATGTGGATTGACCACAAGCCACTTTCATGAGTGCTCATTCAGGGTGTGCTAACAAAGTACTTGGTACCAGTGGTGATTCGCTTAACCTGCTTGAAAAGGTGAACATTTCAGCTGGAATTGGGGGCAATATTAGTGTGATTGTTAACTATGTCCGAGCACAGAACACAATGTCAGGTTTCTGTGTAAACATGAATGGCTGAAAATCACTTTATTGCATAATCATAAATCTATACAGTATATGAGAAGTCACCTAAAACAACTGCCACAAAATAAGTACTCCCCATATTACGATGGTCGGACTTACGATACACTATTACATTTTTCCCTCTTCCATACTAAATGAGGATCTTGGCAGGGCGTGACAAAGGGATTCACATGGCGGGAGGGATAAACAATGAGTGAGAAAACACCATGGTTGCGACAATAATCATTTTTGGGTTTTAGGTTCAATACGTTATTCAGTAAATTACATGACATATTTGATATGTTCTGTTAAAATGTACTTTATGTTAATGATTTTGCTGATTTTTTCATATTTCTGATTACGAATGCACAATTGATTTATCAGAGTCCGTTGTTCTGCGCAAACGCATCAGTGGTAGTTTTATGATGATGCAAGCATGATCGGGTCTAGAAGGTTTAAGTGCAATGTGAGTGCAAGCCAGTGAGTGAAGGGGGGGGGTAATTATGCTGTGGTACGATACAAGACAAAAGGGCATTAGTGTGAGGGCGCCCTCAAATTCCCTCTATAATACCGCAAACTTTTCAACAGTGGCATTTAAGTGGTTTGTTTTATTTACCCCTTTTTGCTGTCATATAAGTGCATCGACTGATATTTTATGGCTTACGTAACATATACTATGGTGATTTTGTACTCTCCCATAAACACATCTAGTTCCCCCTTCCTCCTTCCCACAGAGATCTGTGTTTAATTGTAGCAAATTAGCTTTGATTACTTAAGGTTCCAAAAGCTGTTTTTAGCTACAGGTCTTTTCTAAGGCTGAACAGACCACTTTGTTAACAGATAGAACAAAAAAGCTGGAAGCAATTTGCGAAGGTACCAGATTAAAGTTATACAGCTCCAAGGGTAATTTAATTACCATTCTTTAAATGTTTGAATGACTTTGACCTCGCCGGTGCTCTGAGGTCGAGCAGGTGTATTTACTTAAGCTAAATCAGAATCAGTAACGTGAAACAAGCTCTTCAAATCAAACAAGCTTCCCAACCCCTTATATCTTGTTTCTTTCCTCTTGAAAATAGCTCTGTGTTTGGATGAAAAATTCAATTAGTATCCAGACCATACCATTAGACGGTGTCTTTTAATGAATAAATCTGTTCTAGTTCCTTATTAGTCCCTAGAGTAGACATTTCAGAGATGAATTTGACAGGAGATAAAAAAATAAAGTACAATTATAGCAGAGGGAGAGAGAAAAGCGAAAACAGACATGTGGTGTGGGCTGACGCTATTCGCCACCGTTCAGGCTCCCAGGCTACAGCATGAATAGAAACAGGTGTGTCGCTGATTGTGCGGTGGGTCTGTGTGATGCCTATGTGGCATGTCTACTGGTTGGGTGATTTGGGTCAATGGAGCACATCTGGTACTAGTCACAACAGAGCACACACGTTCCTGGGCCCTGATCCACCCTGGGAGCCTCACATCTGGGTTAGCTCTGCCCCTCTCAGGGGGTGGATGGGGGCAGCAGGAGCTGCATTCTCCAGGTGCACTGGGGCTAAGGAGAAGGGCTTTTTGATGGACGCATCTCATCTGTACCCAGGGGTCGGCCCTGTGCCACCTGACTGACTGCTCTGCCATGGCAGAGCTCCTGAGGCACCTGGAGTGGGTAGAGACAACATGCTTTTTCTTTGTTTTTCTCAAGTTCTTTGCATTTTGTAGTATTGCGTTGTAGTATGATGTGTGTAACACACAAGGCGGCGCGAGGGGAAATTAGCATTTCGCTCAGATAGCAGTGTTGCCTGTTTGTGTTAGTGTGGCTTTCTGACCCATGTGACCCCGTTCAAGCTAATCTGCCATCTCAGACCTGTGTGTGCTCCATAATCCTCTAGTTTAATTACATGATGAGACTGACCGCATACTCACTTACCGTGCTGCAACAAAGCCTCCCTCTGTGCATGAGCCTTCGTAAAAGAACACATACGAGATTTAGGGTGTGCATTAGAGTCTGGATCTTTGTGCTATCTCTAAGGAATGTAAGGGTGATGGTGGTCCATTCTTTCTAGATTTTGACCGAACGCAGTACTGTAATATTTTCTCTTTTCTCACTCAGCTGAGGATGATTCTGGCACCTATGATATATCTGTAACTTATAACCCCCCTGTTCCCTTTGCACTTGCCATCTGAGATGAATGTGGTCATGGCACTTGTTTTTTCTTTATGGTAAGCTGTTTTCCCATCTTTTTCTGGAAAGCCATTAGTGAGGCTCATATGAGCAAAATTACAAAACGATTCTTTCACACACACACACCCCCCCCCCCCCATGTTTTGTTCACTGCAGGCAGCTGGAAGGGAGTCTAAGCAAAGGAAAGCAAGCAAATTACCAAACACATTATGGTAACAATTAGATAGTTCTTCAGAGACTACAGTTGTTCCAGTCTCTCTCCCTCCCTCCCTCTCTCTCTCACACACACATACACACTCTTGTCTTTTCTATTAGTTGTAAAACAGTGCAAATGAGTGCTTTGACTTCACTACATGCAGCATTTGCAAGACTGTCGCACCAAACAAGTAACACCATTCCCAATTAAAGCTGCAATCCAAGCAGTGTAAAAAAGACGGCATGTGAAAGCGTATGCTCATGTATCTTCACAATCAACAACTAATGGAACATGGAACACAGCATATTCTGGCCCCAGGATGCTTTAATTGAACTCAAAGAGGTGGTTAGATACAGCCTGTCTGTGGCTCAGAGTACATGTGATTTGTGGGAATGTGGTGGCCTAGCGGTTAAGGTACTGGACTATGAGCCAGAAGGTCCAGGGTTCAAATCCCACCTTTGCCACAGTTGGGTCCCTGAGCAAGGCCCTTAACCCGCAATGGCTTTTATTGTAAGCCTAAATGTTAATGTATAAATGTAATGTAATGTAAATGTAATTTGCTGTTAGAGCTTAGATTAAGGAACATTTTTAAATGTTGCACATCAGTCTTTTCAGGAATTCAAGTACTTTCAGGAGTTCAAGGATTTTACCACGCAAACCAGAAGCAAGTGTAATTACTGAGTCATGCTAGGAATCTTTTAAGTCCCAGGTACTTCTTACATTTTTACCGTACAAACCGCAGTTTCATTCCTGAGCTTTCATTCCAAGAACGCTTTTAGTATTTGGACTAATTCTTAGCAATTAGTCACTGCTGCAAATTCACATTTTCTGTGGATAAGGGAATATTGGGTGAATTATTGGTCAAACTCAAGCATCACACAATTTCCATGGACCTTTATTTTAATCTAATGAAAAGTAAATGCCAGGACTACTGGCATGCAGGCCTTGCTTAAGAACTACATTTGTCAAGTATCATACATACAGTACTGTGCAAATGTCTTGGGCCACAATTCAACTTGTTGTTTTCACAATTGTGTAATTAATACTGTACATACAACATACTGTCATCAATTGGATCCATACATTTCAAACCTGGATTTTGTCACCCCATAATACTTTTTTTCTGGTGACTTTCATTGCAATATTTGTGAGCTTTAGCATACCTTACACTTTTTATTCTCTGTTCCCCTTCTGCAAAAGTAGTTTCTTGGCTGAATTTTTGAAAAGACCATTTTTAACCAAGCTGCTTTGCTTTGGAAGGAGGAACCCCTTCATGTTACCAACAAAGCTGCCAGATGCTGCTATAAATATTTTTTAGGTTTATTTAAAATATTGCATACACATTTCCGTTATTTTCTAATTGTATTCTAAAAGACATATATCTAGTCTTATGGTGGCCTAAGACTTTTGCATAGTATGATGCTTATGAACTAAGCACACCTTTTGCAGATGCTCTTCCAGAAACTTTGTATTTAATTTTTTTTCAAAAGCTATTCAGAAACCTGCATAGAAACGTCTATTGTTGTTAAAAATATGTGAATTTTCATCTTACCTAGCTTGTTTCTTTAATATTCATTATTAACTGACTTGAACTATCAGCTTCAGTTAATCTTAATACTGAATGATATACTATCTGTATTTGTGGCATTCAAGCTTGTCACCAAGTAATTTAAATTACTAAATTAAATTGAAATTAATATAGATTAATATTAAATTAATATAGATATGTTATTTGTAATGTGTGTGTGATTAGCAAAGTGGCTAACCCTGCCCCAGAACCCAACCTGCCTCCCATGTGACTTCACCCAGCCAGAACTTTGAAGCAGCATCTGTTTCACTTGCTGTATTGCTTCAACACAGACCCCTCCCTGATGACTTGAGCTCTTGACCTAAATGTGTTTTTAAATATAACCTCATGGCCTCATGAAGACATTTCGGGCTCAGGTTGAATCAATAAGCTGTTTTTAAGGTGTTGCACTGCAGCCTAACATGTCACTTCAAGTAATTTAGAAGTAAATACATTTTCTGAATGTAAGGTGTCAGTATGCTGCTTATGTTTCACGTATGTGTGTGGCCATAATTTTAAATGTAGTGACTGTACAATACTCCCTTCCGTCCTGTGTCCAGGTCAACCAGTATTAACAGTAAGAATGTGCTCCTGAAGTGTAAACTCCTCAAAGCTAATCCTAAGCCTAAATCCTGAGCACATTCATAGCCCCATATCCCTGAATTAAAAGTTGGCAGAAAGAAGGTTACTGGATTAGCTCTTGCTGTGCTATTATCACCAGCTGCCAGGGTCTGTTGGGCGAGATCTACAAGTGAACTTTCGAACCTTGTCCAAATAACAGTAATATTGCTTTAATGCCATTCATTGCCAGTAAGCAGGATTTAAACATATAATGCCTTTAAACAGACTGTTTACATAAGATATCCCTCAACCAAGCTTTTTCATACTATACATGCTAAACCGTTCATGGCTAATAGGGTGAGTACTGCTGATTTATCATTGGTCAGCTCTAATGGAGCAAAACATATGTTCTATTACTAGTATGCATGCTGCTCTCTAGTCCAGTGGATATTGAGAACTCCAATAGAAATAGCTAGTAAAATTTACGGCTCACATTGGGTTATTTGTCCTGTGCTTCCAGGCCAGGACATACAAGGGTAGAGCTATGGATTGGTATGGTGAATTTCCTGTCGTCTTTAGGGCATGTATTATGAGGTGAATCAACTCAAAAACAAGAGACTAGTTAAATAATCTTACATTCAAGGTGGCACCTTTACTGCCCACCCCTGTTTTTGTCAGGGCCATTTCCAAGCTAGAAAATTTGTTGTCACTGTGCACCGTTATGTGTCCTGCTAGCCAGCAACTGTCACCTTTGTTGTCATGGAGTGGTGTCATGAACAACAAACCTGGATTGCTAAGGGCTGGAAGTATATTGTTTTTAGTGATGAATTCAGCTTCTATTTGGCATCTGACAACGGGTTTGAGTACGGAGGGCTCATTGTGAGTGCTTTAATCCCACCACCCAAACTGTATGATGAATGAGAATCCACAGGCCCAGCTGCAGCATCTGTGGGCAAATGTGTCAAAGGATATCATACAGAACCTGTTTGCCTCCAATGAACCATATTTCATCATATTTCCAGGCTGGAGATGGCCTAACAGAGTAACTATAGTCTCCTTTGCAATTGCATGATTTTTCCCAATAAAGTTACACCTATCATCATTACGTACATATAAAGTTTCAATTGATTCCAACAACACCTTCTTGGTGAGTTATTTTTATAAAAATATAAAAATGTATATTTCTGCTACTTTGTTTATATACAATGCTTACAGGTGCATAATATGAAGCCTAACTGCATACAATCCACATAGTGGCAATAGATAGGGTTGTACTGAACATCTCAGTAACACTCAATACATCACTTTCGTAGATTTCCACCTCCAACAAGACAGTTCATCGACTGTCAGTCTGTCCTCCTAAGCAACATTAGTAAATAAATGGTTTGTCAATTTCCATGAGGAATTTGGCTGGCTTGCACACAGCCCTGACCTTTACTCTATCAGACACCTATGAGATACGTTAGAATGCCAACTGTGAGCCAGGGTTTATTGTTAACCATCAGTGCCTGACCTTACAGTTAACTTGTACTTAAGCTGCGGCCACACTAGACAGATATAATTTGCATGGCTTTGTGAAATTAGTCGTCCATTTTGGTGCAGATGCCATAGCCTTGGTGAGAATGGGGAAGCCTTGGAGAGGAGTACAACTAGTTTTACTTCAGAGAAGAAAGGGGAAAGAGAGCGAGTTGTGGGTTCATCATTTTCTTAGTTTCTGAAATCTATGTGTTAGATCAAATGTCATGCTTATGCACAGCCACTGTTGGTATTTCCTCCAATTTGTCTCTATGGTATAACTATAATATATAATATAATATTACTATTACTATATGGTATTTTAAAATGAAATATCTCCAAATTTTTGTGAGCAGTGTAGATCTGCTGCATCCATTCTGTGTTTGTTGTTGATATGTTGATATTTTGTCTTGGTGTTCTTCTTAATCTTAACATTTTAGTCCATTGGTGTGGACAGTGTCTGATTTTTTCTGCTCTGCATCCTGGCAGGTGATGGAAGGATGTGCAGCCTGACATCCATCAGTGAAATGGATGGACAGAATCTTGCCTGTGGGCTGCTTTTCATTTGGGCTTTTCATTTTTCATCATGTTGTGGAAGGAGAGGAGACTTGCTGGGCTGTGAAGATGACTGAAGTCTAATGCTTGATAAGCGAGAGAAAAAAGAGGAAGCCATGCCTGGTGGCTGAAAATAAGATCAGGTTTAAGGCAGCTGTCGTCCTTACCTTCTGAGGGCAAAGGTCAGGACAACACAGAAAGATTCCTTTGTAATTGCTAGAGCAACCAAAACACACTTAAGAAAGCCAGCTATTTATTTTAGCTTATTGGCTGTAGCATAGCAGTGACTGAAGCATTCAGAGCATTGCTGACCTCTTCCAAACAAATTAAAAAGACGGGCATTGTGTGCATAAATGTTCTGTTTAAATCCCGATGGAAAAGCTTGCTTACCCATACAGACATACTTTATAAAGCTGTCTGTCAGGAAAAGCAATTGTGACAATGGCAGTGACCCCACCGATTCAGCACAACTGTCATTTTGTTTAGATGTACAGCCAGACACAATTCTAATCATGACCCCATCATGTACCTGCTAACTCACATGACCTTTCTAAATGTTTCTTCACCCACAGGAGTCTTTTCTTCAGCCAGGCTCATCCAGAACAGCAAACATTTTGACTGAGGCAGCACATTTCACTTTCATGCAGACTTTAAATTGGCTCAGTTAAGTCTTTCACAAGCTTTACAACTTTCAGGACTAATTCGGTACTTTCATTTCATTCATCTCATGAGTACCCAGACTTCCAGTTCAGCGAATCATTTCCAACATGATAAATCCCACCATGAGACTCCAACAGAGTTCCACATGTAATTCTAAGCTCTATTATCGGTAGCTAATGCTTGCTCAAGATGGCGAATCACCACAGAGCCAGCGGCCATATAAGAATTAGAAATAAATATGTATTGGGACAAGATAAACATAGCGAGTGGCAAATCTGCCATGAGATGGTATGTGGAGTGGCAATTTTCAAGCAACAGAGATGAATTTGCAACAGCTCCTTTAGGTAATTGATGGATTAAATTCAGTGGCTATGGTGGAGTTCACTATAATACTGTGCACAATAATTTAGGCTAAAGGAATCGCAATCAAATTGTGATATGTATTTAGGGGATATGTGCTTGTCAATTCACCTCTGCTTGCTAGTAGTAGATGTTAAGTGGGAAGTCTGAGAAATGATGTGACTATGTCATAACCAGATAATATATCAGTTCATGTTCAAATGTGTTATAATATTATATTATAAAATTGTATGATAGTTATTTTAAGAATATAAAATATATAATAATAATAAGAAGAAGAATAACAATAATTAATAATAATAATCACCATGAAATTTTATTTTAAATAAATGTTTTAAATAATAAAAAAAATATTTAGTTGATATTATTATTGTTGTTAATAATAACAACAATAATAATAAATTGATTGTGAATTTGCTTTGCTACAGTAGTAATAATTATTTTGTAATTTTATTAGTAGTAGATGTTAAGTGTGGAGTCTGAGAAATTTTGTGACTATGTCAGAACCAGATCAGTTAATGTATCAGTTATTTATATTTATTATTATTATGAATAATAATAATATTGTTGTTGTTGTTGTTGTTGTCATAATTGTTATTACTAAAAAATAACAATGATTTTATATTATTAAAATAAGTATCATAAAATGGTATAATATAATATTATAACACACTTGAACATGAACTTAATAATACTTAATAATAATAATAATCACCATGAAATTGTTATTATTATTTCGTTTTTATTATTGTTGTTGTTAATAATAACAACAATAATAATAACAACAATACTAATAATTTGATGTTGATTATTATTATTTATTTATTTATTTTATTATACTACAATAATAATAATTATTATTAGTAGTAGTATTAGTAGTAGTAGTAGTAGATGTGTGGGAAGTGAAAAGTAGAAGTGGGAAGAAATTATGTGACTATGTCTATGTCATCTGTTCATGTGGAAATGCATAATAATAATCATCATTATCATCATCGTGATCATGTTTTGATAATATTAACAATAACATTAAATAATTAATAATAATAATACAACAATAACAACAAGTAGTTTATACTATTACTAATGTTATTGTAGATGATGTTATTGCTTTGCTGTTTCTATTTTTATTATTATTATTTTATTATTATTATGTTTTTGGATTGTTCTTTATTTTTATTATTGCTACTACTACTAGTAGTAGCAGCAGCAGCAATGTTGTGATATTATTAAATAATTCTATATATTAATTTTTCTCTTCTTATTGTTGTTGTTTTTATTGCTTGTCTACTTATTATTAGTTTGCAATAGTATTAGTGTAATTGCAATTGTTGTTATTCATGTTGTTAGCTTCTTGTTTTTTAATTCCGTGGAGTTCCTTTGGCTATTCCACGTTTCAGTGTGTACAATTGTAAATGTGCTTAGTCATTTGGCAAAACTGCAGCTGCATAAACCTACTTTTTTGTTTGTTTTTAACTCTTGTACAGCTGTCACACTTCAGCTCATCAGCTATAATATAAATATTAATAGCACTAATAACACAGATAAATAACTATAAGAATAAACAAAAGAGATTCCCTCTGTTTCCCACAGTTCCTGTTTCTTATTTGTTAATTTCCTCTGGAGGACTCGTTGACATAAGAGACTTTTAAATTAGACTCGAGACCATTTTTCACCATCTATTTGGCACCATGCTTTTTCTGTAAGATTCATGTTTGGAAGTTCAGAGTGTTTTGTTTACTTATTAATTGCTTTTTTCTGCCTTGGATGCGTTGAACCATGAGGTGCATATGACAGAACCCACTAGGAGGTTGTCTGAAGATGGTTTCTCTCCCCCTTGCTCTTCTGTTGATGTTTAAGCCTGGGGAGAAGCCATGGGGGTCTGTAACACTTGACGAATGACTACATTTATGATTTATGGCCGGTTTGATGTACTTCAGTGTAACATTGCCGAACGGAAATCTCATAAATCATCAGATCTTTGTGCTTTGTGAACTTAGCATATATTAGGGAAAGTGTTTGCTGACTATGTCTACATGAGCTGAATACAGACATTATTTTTGTGGATACAAATGTATTTGTCTCTTTACTTAGTTCATGAGCTACTAGTTACAATCTGAATGATCTCAGTACAGAATACGCAGCATTTTTTACGTATTCTGCCACACCATTTCCACTCTCGTTACATGAATTTGGTTAAGACCCTACATTACCTAATAACCTCTCCATAGTGGGCATTCTCCGTTTGCCCTGTTCAAACTTCCTGCTTCATTCACACTCCGTAATGACTCAGTTAGCACTCTAGCTACCTAATCACAAAGCCCATGGTGTTCTCACTAGCAGTCAGAGATGAGTCATTGTTGTGCCGTGGCAGGTGCTTTAGCAGCACGAACAGAAGTCTGGCTTCAGGCTTTTTCTTTATCCAAAGTTTCATATCTGCTTCATAGCTGCCATTATCCCCAAAGTTTTCCCGATCCCCCATGGGGCTCAGTTCATAAGAATCTGCATGTGGCTGCCAAAGTTTGTCACAAAAGTGAAGTCAGTACTTTATGAGGAGAATGAAGATGTGTAGCAGGACAGACGTGTGCGTAAAGACAGACACTAGTTCTAATTATTAGTTCTATTCTAGCGCCACGGATTCCAGGAATAACATCATCAATCTTAGTCCAGAAGCAGGCTCTGTTAGAAACAGCAAAGAACAGCGCTGTAAGCCTTCACTCCCAATGAGGTGCAAGTCTGAAGAAAATGTACCACCCATCCATTATATACACAAACCACACTCTTTGTTAGGTTTCACACACATCATGCATTTTATCAGTTTCACTTACCATATAGTAGCACTTTGTAGTTCTACACTTACAGACTGTAGTCCATCTGTTGACTCTATATACTTTATTAGACTCCCACAGGACCAGCACGGATCAGGTACTAATTGGGTGGTGGGTCATTCTTATATCAGTTTATAACATCTTTGGAATATTCGATCGCAACTTTTTCTCCTTGGCTGAGGCTTTCCTCTGGATCTTGGACAAGACAGATGAATTCAGGCACAAATTAGGGATAATCAGTTCTAGGTTACCGTCGACAATCCAAATACTCTCAAAGATGTCTCAAAGTTCTCAATCAGTGTTGAAAAACCATTTCTCTATGTTCTGAAAGTTAAGGAACCAACTTGTTGGGGAGCTGAAAATCCTACAAAATTGTCCAATGAGGACTCCATGTGGTGTTCAGCGCAACCCATAGATTTATGCTGTTTGTCTATGGATATGCCATGGCTAAATACTTTTCAGATCACTAGTGCAAATACTGGTGTATACATTGTTCCATTTTTTTTTTCAAATCCCAATCATATAGGAGTCATACGTGGCCAAGAGTCCAGCAGAAACTGTTAGCTCATTTTAAAGAATAGGGTAGTTAGTGCCCCCTGATTAGCAGTATGTATATACAAAATAAAGCACAGTAGCTCTCTGTTGTAGCTGTAGTGTGACAGACAGTGCCAAAACTGGGAGTAATGTTTGTTGTGTGTTACGAAAGTGTGATTATTTGATATACTGTAATATTTATTTTTCATCCTTTTTTTTATCTAACTATCTTCAATGTCTTAATGCTGGTAATGTCCGATCTGATATTGTATTGAACATGTGAAAGTTATTGCATCACAAACTGAACATGTGAAAGACAAGATGTTGCATCACAAATTGTAACAGTCTATTATGTCAAGATAAATAAGCTCGACCAATCACATGCATTTACCAAGAATGTGTCGTGTATGTCTGGAGTTCTTTTTAACTATTATTTTTGTGCTACTGCCTTTGTTATGATCTTGAATACAGTGCTCAATTTAAGTGGAGGGTTTTCTTTAAGGCTGTTAAAGTGACATTTGCAAATAAATAAATGTTTAGTTTTATGGAAAATATTAGGTGATTTAATAATAAAATGAAATTTTATTAATCCCAGTTTTAGAATATGGAAAAAAATGGGTACCGCCTGTGTTGTATGCGATTTGACACCGACACCTCTGCTGCCGAATTATGATTTCAACCAACGACTGCAACATCTGATCCAGCTTATCAAAGTCTCTGGTTGACTCTGAACAGCTGAAGAAGATGTTTAGGATTTCAGTTGTCTTGGATTTCACTGTAGGAGGTCAGAGCTCCTGTTCTTATTGTGTAGCGTTGTGTTGACAGTGATGGGTAAAACTGCACAGATGGTATTTATAGAATTTGTAGTATTCGCTAGACAGGATGGATGGTGGAGGAAATATCTGGGCGGGGGTATCCCAATGATACAGACACAGCCCTTGTCAAGGCCTGAGGGCATAATAATTAGAGTAAGAGACTGTCTTTCTCTATCTCTCTCCCCACCTGTGGGCTGATGCTGATACTGTCAGCTTGAGGCCACTAATTGAGTTCTCATTGCTTCTTCATTTTGCAGCACCATGCTCCAACATTGATATTCTCCTCCCTAACTCTCCATCCCCTTTTATCTTTCTCTTTTTGTTATTTTAGATTGTAAGTACTGTCTCTATATTAAGCTGTAAAATTGATTTTGACAGTAGGTATGAAAATAGACTGAAACCAGCAATTTCCTCTCTACCCTGGAAAGTTCTGAAGTGAAATACACTGTTCACAAAAATTAGGGGATATTTCATTAGGGGATATTTCGTTTTGAAATATTCCCTAATTTTTTAAGCAGTATA
Source organism: Parotocinclus haroldoi (assembly GCA_034779995.1). Lineage (NCBI taxonomy): Eukaryota > Metazoa > Chordata > Actinopteri > Siluriformes > Loricariidae > Parotocinclus > Parotocinclus haroldoi. Next base: position 3,247 of record JAUZST010033940.1, on the reverse strand, counting down.
GTTGTTCTGTCAGTACAAGACAGTCATTTGGTTTCATTTGTGTGAATCTATTATTTACTGCCAATGCAGAATGAGCTTGCTTCACATCAGCAGTTCAACCCAACACAGTAATGATGCTTGAGCTGCCAGCCAAAGATCCATATCTAGACCCAAAATGAGTGAGCCAAAGGTCAGTGCGGCAAGGGAAAACTCCCCAGACAAGGTTCATAGTGGAAACAAGTCCTCCTCCGCATGACACCAGATTTGAACTATTGTTGCATTCCAGCCTAAGATTGGGTTTCCTGAATAGGAAAGAGTAAAGTGAATGATAGAAAATACCCAACGATGCCTGTCACCACACACCAAAGAACACACAAAAACTCTAAACAACTAGCATCTTCACTCCAAGGGACACAATATAATCAGTGTCAAAATAAAAGATTGGCACCAGAGTCACAGGTATTACACAATAGTTAGCAAGTGAATTCCAGCCAAAAGCAAAAACAAGCAACAGGAGCAAGGTTTAAAGCAAGAGCCAAGACAAGCTATAGTTAATGCTGCCGGAGTCCGCACATGGCATCAGTGATTGTTAATAGATTATGTGCTCCTAATAGAGGGTGACATGGGAGTGGATTTTCATTCCTGTCCCATCCCACTTCCACAGAAAAGAATCTTGTCCCATCCCAATCCCTGGTCGGAATAAAACTCCTGGTAAAATCACTCCCACTCCCATCCCGCTCCCATTCAAAATGACTCCCGCTCCTGTACCACTCCCTTTTTTCCTACTTATTTTAGTTTTTAGGCAATACAATTAAATTTAATAAAAATCATTTGTGGTAACATAGGGAAACAATTTATGCCTTAATCTAAAAAAAATCCTTCAATAAAGGGCACAAAACATAAATAATACATGGCCTGTGGTCTCTATAGTTTTTCCTATGGATGACCAGCTGCTAAATCCATGTTGAATAAACCCAAACATTACATAAAGTTGCATTTTACTAATTTATTGGGCAATTATTTCCTTAAAACATTAGGCATTAATGTGCCTAAAAAACTGCACAAAGCAAGAGAACTGTTGTCAACCAACAAAAGTGCATAAAAGCATTACCTTCACAATTCCCTTACTGCCTGAATTTTGTATAAAGAAAAAAATGCATATGAAGCTTTGTATTTTGTATACCGTTGGCTTCTGGGCCGTGTAGTTCTGTAGAATTGCGTTACCGTAGGTTTCTTAAAAGAAAAAAAATGACAAAATGGCTATGCCTATTTTATGGTTATCTTTTGTCTTATTTATTGGTTCCCTCTCCCGTCTGATCCCGTTAACTTTTTTATCCCAATCACGTGAGTAATAGTTGAGTCCCATCCCGTTGGAATCACGTTCCAGAAAAAATGTCAGCCTTTAGCTCCTAACCAATTAGTAACTACATTTTCTCTTTTCTCTGATGTTCCGGTACCAGCTCCAGCATCACACACTTAGATGTTTCTAAACCTCAGCATCACTCTACTGGTTTTCATAAATAAAAAACAGGGTGCAGTAACTCCTTCCATCATTCAGTTATTAAGAGACGATGTGCCTCCAAGGATGTCCCTCTGAGGACTTCATATCTCAATTTCTTTTAAATTTAATTTAAAATTGTTATTATTTGAATTTTACTATTAATACAAACTTAGCTATTTCAGTTAACATCTAGGCCACCCACAGAGGATGTGTCCCTTTTTGAGTTTTGGTTCTACCAAGGATTATTCTTTCTATATTCAGGGAGTTTTTCCTTTGCACTGTTGCTCTCGGCCCTAGGAAATTTGGGATTGACCTTTTAAGATAATATAATATTGTAAAGCTACTTTGAGACAATGCACCCTTGTAAAAAAAAAAGCGTTATTTAAATTAATTTGACTTTGAAATTTTGACAAGTCACTGTTCCAAAACAGTATCAGCGAGTACCAAACTGGTTTCAGATCATGGAAACGAAGCACGAGCTTCAACTCACGAGCTGGCTCAAATCATGGCAACAGCACAAGTAATGTCATCAGTCTCTGACGTGCTCGATTTCACTTGACATGCCCACACACAGGCAGAGAAAAAACACAATACAAGGTGTTGCTCATATCATTAAATTATGTTAATCATACCAAAATATTATCATTTTTGACACAGAATTTGTTATCTCCTTGTGAAACAGTTGCGTGTCGACCCATGACATACATGTTACAACTGACACAACAGTTTCGTCTTCCCTCTGTCACCTGTGGCTTGTTTATTCTTGGTATAGCGATGAGTAAGGTCAAAACCTTTTTTTTAATATACGGTATTCTGGTCTCGGATGATCTGAAGTCTAATCTGCAGAGCTCCACCCTGGATAGAGTGCCAGTCCGACACTGCAGCTACTGATCTTCACATTGTAAGGATTACCTAGGATTAGAACCCAGACCGTCAAGAACGGCAGTTTCTAACAAATTCTTTTTACCATTGAGCCCAGTGTTAAAATGACAACTGCTGGTGTGATGGATGATGATCTACAGCTCCAACTGCAACATCTGTGGGCAAATGTCCAGAAAAATACTATATGCGTCCCATGCCCAACCATATCTCATATCAAGGCTAGAGGATGCCTAACAGGCTAACTAAAGTCTGCTTTCAGTTGTTCAGTTTTCCCTAACAATCACATCTTTTTTCTTTAATATTATAATCACTTATATACGGGTGTACTGTATATATGCTCATGGTGAGTCAAAAGACACAGGACACGTCACATGCTGCGTCGTGAACTTTATGCTAAGGCCATTATTGCCATTATTATATGCCATTATTGAGGTTTCTTCATCGGTATTTGTCAATGGAAGGTAATTTGGGTGTCGGTTGCGTTCCCTGGACATCTTCAGTTACCAGTGATTTAAAACAAATGTTTTGAAATTTCTGTGTTGATAACTTTTAAACCACAAAGGATATTGCCAATATGATTGTGGCAATTTCAGAGACAATTCTTCTTTGATATGCTACATGACCACCTTCTGGTGCAGGAACTCCCTCCATGGACAGTAGGAGACGATGTGCCTACAAGGGCCTCCCACTAAGGACTCACTTAATAATCTATTTTGTTTTAAATTTATTCTATTACTAATTTAAATTTTATTTTGTTATTGATTTATTAACCTAATTTTGCTATAATTGAATATACTTTTAGTATTTATTTAATTAACATCTAGGCTGCCCATGGAGGATGGGTCCCCTGTTGAGTCTTGGTTCCTCCCAAGGTTTCTTCCTACC
>JAUZST010033939.1:0-55734 GCA_034779995.1 Parotocinclus haroldoi | reverse complement strand
GGGGGGGGGAGGGGGGGTGACGGCGACTTTTGGGGAAAGGAAAAAAAAAACAAACATCTGTCGTATTTGGAAAGCTCAGAGATGTGCCGAGAGCAAATTCAACGCTCATGCAAATACGCCCAAATGGTCTCCTCAGATAAGGCTAATCTCACGCCGGCGCCCCTCCCGGAGGCCAGGGTTATCAGAAAGACTTTTATTCTGACACGAATAAATCACAATCACCATCTCACCTGCACAGGTAAGCTCTGTTAGAGTGTGTTTGATCAAACCTCGGATCATTAATGCACTAAAACAAAAAGCGACATGAAACAACCAACGGGGTCAAAGGGCACAAGGAATAAATCAATAAATCTAAATAAAGAAACCCAAAAGAAAAAAAAAACCCAGAATAAATGATAACATGAGAGAACAATCAGCGGTAAAAATTGAGCAAAACGAAATAAATAAGATATAAAATATTAAAACGAATCAGATAACAATACAATGAATCATGCAATTAAAAGTGTTCATTTTCAAGCCAACTATAGTGAAATAAAAGTTAAAAATTATATTAAAATAAGATTAAAAATAAATAAATTAAAAAAAAAAAAATCACAAAAACATTAAAATAACCAGTGAAATGAATTAGAATAAAAATATAGAAAAATAAAAGAACTGACATAAGAAAATATAACAAATAATATAAATGATAATAAAATAAAAAATGTGGCGTATAATAAAATTAAAATAAAGATTCGAATCGAGTGGAATAAATTATGAGGAAAAAAAAACAAAAACAAAAACACACACAAAACACATAATAGAAAAAGAATTAAAAACCAAAAAAACAAATGATTAAAATAAAAATATGTATTAGAATGAAATAAATATGGAAATATATAAATAATATACATTTGAATAAAATAAAAATGCAATTAAATGAAGTAAAATACAATGAAATTAAAATAAAGCTAGTCACCGTGAACAGAATAAATAAGCATGAATAAAAAAATAAAAACATTAATAAGCAGTGAAACGAATGGGAATAAAATATATATTACAATGAAATAAATACAGAACAAGATATAAATAATATAAATGGTTATAAAATAATGTTATTAAAAGAAGTAAAACATAATGCAATTTAAATAAAGCTTGTCACCGTGAAAAGAATAAATAAACATAAAAAAAAATAAATAAAAATAAACAAAAATAAATAAAAAACATGAATAACAAGCAGTGAAATGAACTGGAATGAAAATCTATTAAGATGGAAAAAAAAATGATAGGGAAAAATATATAAATAACATAAATATCGCCGAAATGAACGTGCTCCTGAATGAATTAAAATATAATAAAATTACAATAAACACAAAGAAGCAGGGACGTTGAACTGCCATCCAAAAGGATTAAAACGAAAAAAAGAATATAAAATATAATCGATATTACTTTTAAAAAATTCAAATGAAATAAGCCACATTAAAACAAATGATTTAATTACATAACACGAATAAACAATACAAGTAAAAAATAAAACGTGTTCCACAAATACGCAATGTAACCAAAAACAATGAATTAAAAAAAAAAAAAAAAATAAGAAGTTTAATAATAAAAGAAAATGATTCGATGAGCTAAAAGGGAATTCCTTAATAGAAACGGACGGCCCATCTCAGTAAGGATAGGGTCCTCCATCACGAAGCAGAACTAAAGCTTAGTACCGTTAGTACCGTTCCTTAGCAGCACGTCCACACCAGCGTCTGGAGCTCTCGGGTCTAATTCTAATCAGGGCTCCTGTTTTTTTGGCTGGGCTTTAAAGACACAGCTGGTCGAGGTCACGGCGCGACGCCGAAGCGTTCAGGTTTTCCAGAGAATGGCATTAGCGGCGATGCCAAGAACTCTCAACAGCTTTCAAAGGTTGGGTTTGAGCAAAAGGTCGGAATCATTTAACATTTCCTGCTAAGTGAAGTCGAGGCTCGTGCAGGACACGCTGCTCATAAACAGGCCTCGTTTGGTTTTACGACTCTGGCAGCGTCGTCGAGATTCTTCTGCAGCTTAAAGCAAATGGACCGAGTAGCCAGGGTGCGCCAGTTACACTGCCACGCGGGAAAACGTCCGAACCTACCCTCACACTCCGTCAAACAAAAGGATAAACGACCTTTAAGAAGGGTCCGGACCTGACCCCCGACCCCGTGGCGTCACAGCGCCTGGCTTTGGACTTTTACTATGGTCCCAAAACAGATCGGTCTGAGCACTGCCCCCGTTTCCGTGCTGACGGTCCATCCCGGATGCCTCGCAGCCCTGAGGAGTGGGCGGAGCCTGTGGGCGTGGTCATCACACGAGGGTGGTTTGGTTCTGGTAAAGTTTTAAGCGGTGTTTGTGAACGTAACCCTGTTTGATAAAGCAATCCCTCACCCTTACCTATCAGATACTGATCAATGACGCTTCTGAGGGAGGGGAGAGAGATCACCCCTGCTCAGTTTAGGCTTCTTAGGACTGGCGTTCCTCCCGAATGGTCGGATGGTTTAATGGTTTAATGATATCATGCTCCGTAGAGGAGGTTTTTATCTCATAACAATTCATCATTTTTTAGTTTTAATAATGACCGATTTCGGCGTTTTTTTTTTTTTTTTAGCTAAAAATAAAGACGTAAAACCCCGCGGCGGACCACCGGAGGCAGGCGGTGCATGAAAAGCGCGGTGATTAAAGCCGTTACGAGGCTGCGTTACCTTCGGAGATCCTCAGTCAGCAGATTCGTGGAAGCTCCTGCCATCTGCATCTTCAGCACTTCTGCTCTCTAATGGCTGGAGCAGCTGGACAGAAAGCTGGCAGAAGATCAGAACATCGTCCCGCTGCTAAACCCCGGAGATCCATTCGGGCGTATAAACTATAGATTGACTGTATAAGGATGAACTTGAGGAGACTCTGAGAATACTGATGGAGGAACGTTCAGGGTTCAGCCGAGTCCTCCATGAGCTTCATCCACAACCGATACGACCCAACATTGGGGTTTGGGTTTTAATCCCAACAAAGGGAAAAACAGAGTCAAATAAATCCAATTCAGTTAAACCATTACCTCCAGCAAAACAAACGAAAATAAATTGGGGGAAAAAAAAATCAAACGATATAAAAACACAAGTTAAATGAGATCATAGAAAATAAAGTACAATAAAATAAATAGTTTTGTAAAAAAAAAAAAAAAACCCAAAATAAAAAGTAAAATCAACGTCTATCACCTCGAGCAGAATAAATACAAATAAATGAATAATTAAAGATTATATAAATACAAACAATTGCTTTAATTGGGATGATTTTTTAAATTTAATTGAATGGGGATTTTAAAATATCTAAATAAATAAATGATAGAAAAACACTTAGACGTTGAATTTTCTATTGTTGTATGTTTTTTATTTAAATATTTTTTTATTGTACTATCACCTCGAACAGAATAAATAAAAATAAATGAATAATTAAAATTTATATAAACAAATTTTTTTATATGATTGGGGTGAAAAAAAATTGAAATGAACTGAATGGGGATTAAAAAGCAAATGAAATGAATGAAATAAAAACACTTGAATGAAACTATAACATAGAAAAAATGTACGATAAAATAAATATTTTAATTAGAAAAAAAAACAACAAAAATCAACATTATCACCTCGAGCAGAATAAATAAAAATAAATGAATATTTAAGTCTATATAAACAAAAACAATTGATTTGATCGGGGTAAAAAAAGAATATTAAAATTAATCGAATGGGGATTTAAAAAAAAAAACCAAATTAAATAAATGATATAAAAACACAAATGAAACGAAATAATAGAACATAAAGCACAATAAAATAAATATTTAGATGTTTAAAAATACAACAATTTTAAAAAAAAATCAATGCCCATCACCTCGAGCAGAATAAATAAAAATAAATGAATAATTAAAGATTATATAAATACAAACAACTGGTTTGATTGGGGTTAAGCAAAATATAAACAATAATTAAAAACAAAATGAAGCCTAAAAAAGTTTTTTTTCTTTTAAATATGAATAACAGTAATAAATGATTTGAATAATAGTAATATATTGTTTATTGATTAACACAATAAAAAACCAAAACACCACTTGGGCAGGAGGAAACATTTCGCTTTGTTTTCTTAATTTAAATTCTTACTTGCAACCCAAGTGCACCGACGGCCCGCCCAGCTCAGGCCCGCCCAGCTCAGGCTCAGGCCCGCCCAGCTCAGGACCGCCCAGCTCAGGACCGCCCAGCTCAGGACCGTCCAGCTCAGGACCGCCCAGCTCAGGACCGCACAGCTCAGGACCGCACAGCTCAGGCCCGCCCAGCTCAGGACCGCACAGCTCAGGCCCCAGAGCAAAAACGTTAACATTCGATTATTATTATATTCTCCATTCTGTCCTATCGTATCTTTTTATTTATTATTATGCTCTGTATTTGACGATATTTTTTTTTACTCTGTTTACCGCATTTTTTAACATGTAATATTTTTATTTTCTATAATATTTCCTCCCATGTGTTGTCTTTTATTAATTTTTATATTCTCCATTACATGCACGAGTCACAAAAGTCTGTATAATAATCTTTATTACGTTACAGACAATTTCGTTTATTATATTCGCTATTGTTTTACGTCCTTTATTTTATTATATTCTCTGTGCTAATGTATCACTTTTTTTAATAATAATATTTTATAATTATTTTATTCACCATTTTCAATGTTACAATAACCATTGCATTTTTTTTTAAAGAGTTATGTTTATTTTATTTATTATATTCTCTGCGATATTATAACACTTATTTTATTCATGGTATTTTTTAATATTTTTATTTACTATATTCACTGCTTTTGTGTATTTTTTATTGATTATTGTGTTTATTATATTCTCTGCAATACAAGTTATTTTATTTATAATATTTTATCATTTTTAAATTTACCATACTCACTGTTAGAAAATAATTACGAAACTACAGGATGCATTTTTGTTCTTTATTTTATTTATTATAGTCTCTGTAATATAACTGTTTGTATTTAAAATATTTAATATTCTATCATTTTTTTTAATATTTACTATAGTCACTGTTGCATAATAATCATTTTGTTACGTTCTTTATTTAATAAATTTCATTCTCCGTTATTCTTTCTTTATTATATTCCCTATTGTGGTACATTTTTATTTTAGATATTATTTCCCTTTATTTATAATGCGCCTACTCTTATTGATCATATTCTCTAATAGGTTATAGTATTTATTTATCTAAGCCACCCAATCAGGATGGGCCTCTTTTAAGAGTCTTGGTCCTCCCACAGTTTTGGGATTTTCCTTGCCGCTGTCGCCCTTGGCTTGGTCCTGATAAGGTGATGCTGTAAGAGCTGCCTTTAGACAGGGCTGCATTATAAAAGAAAGTGCCTCCGTTTATTTACATCGATAAATAAAGATTAGAGTTAAACACACGGGTGGAACACCTGACCCGTGTGTGTGTGTGTGTGTGTGTGTGTGTGTGTGTGTGTGTGTGTGTGTGTCAGTATTAGTTGCGTTATCGATTAAACAGTCGTACAGCACGGAAGGTCTGAATCAATACGATCTCTTAAATTCTCCATCTTTTGCCAAGCAGCGAACGGAGATAAAAAATGGTTCCGAGCACAAGCGGAGACGGGCCGTCACTTCCCCACAGCTGACGGTTCATGACGAAAGCTCAGCGAGAGTCCTCACCGGTCCCTAAGCGGGCGGTCTGACCGACGGAACCTATCCTGTAATAAATCTCTCAAAACAACATCGATAAGGGCGAGTCGCGGTTCGATCAGCGCCATCGAACCGACAGCAGGAAGTTCCACTGCCATCAAACAATAAGATCAGAGGGGAGGGGGGACCACGGCTTAAACTCGTATTTACAAACGGAAAGCACGCCAGCTGAAAGACACAATAAGCGCAGGGGTTACCGAAGGGCCTCGCCTCCCCCACTGTACTCGAACCCGGGTCACTGCGGTAAAGGGACAAGAAAATACAATCCACCTCAGCAAACCGAATCTTAGTTAGGGGTCAAGCACATATCTGTCCATATCAGAGGATTCAAAGCCAGGTCCACGGGAAGGGCGTGTCCAGGCTTTGCCTCCGTCTGTTCTGTTCTGTTCCAGATTAGGTTCCCATTTTATTTCCAGTAGCTCCAGTGGGTCGGTGGTGAGAACCTTCTGCTGGACTTCTACTGCACTTCCAGGCGACCTGGGTTCGAATCCTGGCCTTCAAATGTGAAGGTGTAGGTGGTGTGATTAATAAATCTATAAGAAAACTAACCAGGGCAGCACATGCCAGTCCCAGTGCCAGTCCCAGTGCCAGTCCCAGTGCCAGGCCCAGTGCCAGCACCAGTGCTGGTCCTAGTGCCCGTCCCAGTCCCAGTCCCAGTGCTAGTCCTAATGCCCGTCCCAGTGCCACTCCCAGTGCCACTCCCAGTGCCAGCTCAAGACCTATAGGAGAGGTACGTCAGGACAGGCATCCGAAATAAAAAGTACAACGAATCTAATATAAGGGTCAAAATCATTATATTATAGAGTATTATACAGTATTATAGAGTATTATATTGTGTTATATTTTACTATATTATGTATTGTAGAGTATTATAATATAGTATATTATATATTATAGAGTATTATACAGTATTATAGAGTATTATATTATATATTAGAGTATTATAATATAGTATATTATATAATATTACAGAGTATTATAGAGAATTATATGAATTATACAACATAGTAGTATATTATACAGTATTATAGTTTAATAGATTTTTATAATAAAGTATTATATTATATGAATTATATAGTAGTAATATATATTAATAGTATTATAGAGCATTAGAGTATTATATTACAACACATATGTGTAATATTCATTATTTCTTGGAGTATATATATATTATAGAGTATTATATTATATTAAATTATATTACGAGTATTATACAATAATATATTATATTACAGATATTATACATATATATATATATTATATTATAGAGCATTATGTTATGTTTATATATTATATGAATCATATTATAAATTCTTGTATTATATATATATATCATAGAGTTTTATATTAGAGCATTATTACATTCAAATATTATATTAGGAGTATTAAACAATCACATATTATTTAAATTATATTAGAGTATTATATGAAAGAATAGTTTACAATATTACATTAGAGTATTGTTATATTAAAAATGATATAATATTATGAGCATTATAGTAATTATAGTACGAGTATTAGATGATACAGTACTGTTAGTATGTTAGTTTATATTTTATTTGATTGTACAATGTTAGGCTACATTATATGATATTATACTAATTATGTTATAATGTTATACAGCATTACGCTCGATTATATGTCATGACATAAGTACTTTAGATGAACGTTTATTTGATATTTCCTTAAAGGCCCCTTGTATTTAGAGTGTAACCGCCTTGGCCCCCCCCTATAACATGTAGGATGTTTTTTGCCTTGCCGCTGTTGCAGACGGGTGGAGCTAGATATCTGGAAAGCTGCTCTGAGACGGTGTTCTGTCGGAAATGAAGCGCAACACAAAGAACTCTGAGATGGACGAAGGCACCGATTGCGCTTTATGACAGCATTACAGATGGGGGTGAGGGTGAGGGGGGTGACGGGGGAGGGGGGGGCGAGGTTGTTCAGGCTTTTGTGAAACAAATAAACTTTTAATTTTAAATGCTTACATGTCCTCGACTGTGGATTAAACAAATGTGGGATGCTGCACACTTTCCTCTTTGCTGCAGCTCAGTTTCATCATCTAAAGTAATCCCCTGAAAACAAACCAGAGCTTTAAGAAAATATTAATATAACCGTGAAATAAAGGCTGCAGTAAATGAAGAAAGTGTAGGAACCGAATGCTGTGTGTGTGTGTGTGTGTGTGTGTGTGTGTGTGTGTGTGCTGTTAGGTGCAGATATGGCTGCTCTCGTTATGAACGTAGTCGTGTAATAGAGCTGCTGCTTCTGCACAGCATGTCGCTCGCTATTGTTCTCACCCACAGCCGAGGAGATTCATCAGCATGTGGAATCAAAGCGAACGAGGCTCGGCATTAGCACCAAGCTCTTAATCAACTCCGCCGTCAGCCTTTTCTCCATCAGCTGACTCACCGAACATCAGGCAGCACCGAGCCTCTCTCCCCTCATTCCTTCATCCCTTCATCCCTTCCAAAAACCTGTCCTGGCATCACGCGAAAAAATTAAAATTAAATAAAATTAAAAAATAATTAGTATTATTATTATTGCTGCTGTTTCCACTGCTACGTATAATAATAAAAATATATCACAATTATAATAATGAATTTAATTAAGAGTAACAACTCAATATTAATATAACAAAAATTACGATTAATTACGAACTTAATTTTGTTATTAATAATGAAAATGCACGGCGTCTTAATCATAAACTCTAATGGTATGATTGAATTCTAACGTTTTTTCATGTTATAGCCCAGGTTCTGTTTTTCCCTTCCTCACCGTGACACGTCTTGTGCCCTGTGGTGCCGGTAAGACCCTGACTTGGCCTGGCATGGCCCTGAATTGGATTAAGCAGGTAAGCGAATGCATAAACGCTATTAAATCTGGAAATGCAAAACGACGGCGCTGTGAATAACAGCCCTGAGATACAGGAGAGAATTACGAGGGCAAAGATGGGTTTAGATTTCGGAGGTGGAGAAGGTGTGAAGGGGTGTGTGCGTGTGTGTGTGTGTGTGTGCGAGAGAGAGAGAGAGAGAGAGAAAGTCTGTGTAATCATCTGATGAGAGAAGAAGCGAATGCGATGCTGTAAGACATGAGTGGGAGTTCAGCATGATGCAGTCACAACACATTTCTACCCTTAATTTCTGGTCCCGCGGCTTCGTTCAGGGCTCTGTATGGCACCGATCCACATTTCACATGCCAGCGGATCCACTGCCTGCTGAACCCGCCAGAGAAATTACATTAGACCTCGTTACATAGGACAAAAAAAGCCAGCGCATTCGTCGCGCAACAAATAATCCTACCCACTAATCACAATCCGAGAACAAACGCAAAAGAGCTGAACCTGCTGTCCTAAACCCGACTTAAACAAGCCTGACTTTAGCCCTGCAATTAGGATACCCCCCCGGGACCCCCATCTAGTGCAACATCAGACCTTTGTCCTTCAGAAAGTCGGACCAGTTAGCCGGCAAAGAGATTCCTCTAGGAGGCCGCTCCGTGTAAACAATGCCTTCGGAAAGTCAACGCACCCTTTCGCGTCGCTACTTTGGGGTTTTGCGCCAAAAGAAACCAAATCTACCCCCCCGCCGCCAGCCGCCCTAAGGTCTGGACAAAGGAACTAAAAATCTGCTGCACTGAAAGTGCTCAAGAGCACATCTGCCTTTTAGACGAGGGCCCTTCCTAGAGCTGGCCTGAGTGAACGAGGTAAGGGAGGTGACCAAGAACCCAACGGTCGCTCTGGCTGAGCTCCAAAGATCCTGCGTGCTGAATGAAGAACCCTCCAGATCAAGGCCAACCGTCGCGGCAGCGCTCCACCAATCAGGTCGTCACGGCAGGGCGGCCAGCCACAAGCCTCTCCTCAGGAAAAGCGTGCCGAGGAAGCACCTAAAGCACTGTCAGACTGTGAGAAATAAGATCTCGTAAGATCCCATCAAGCTCCCGTCTCCCCTCCCTCAGACACAAGCCAAGCGTGCCACGGCAGGGACCTCAGGCCCTCAAGAGCACCGTTCCATTTGGAAAACGGGGGGGGCTTACCCAAAAATGCTCGCTGTAGCTCAGATTAATCGAGTTTCTTTACAACTTTTTGCAAGACGCGGCCACGAAGCAAAAGCAGATTCCCCAGCCGGGTAGAGACAGCGGCAAGGAAAAGCCGGCCGAGAAAACGAGGTCGAGCTTTTGAATGAGGGACTGTGTGCGAGCCCTGCGGGTGAGAGCAGAGAGTACAGATAAATCCTTACCCCTTTCGCTTAAAGTCGTCAGACTTGTGCTTTTCGTTTCTAAGGCTGCTCGGGTGATAAATTTGTCAAAAGCGCAGCGTGGATTTTCCTATGAAAGCGACACGGACTGAAGCCGGAAGATAAGGCTCGCCGCCTCCGTTAGCATTCGCGCGCATTCAGTCGCCCCGGCCCCAAATGAGCAACGAGGGTGGGCGGGACCGGACTGCGGTCAAGTCGACGCCTTTCGACCGAACGGCTTTTTCGATTTCGACCTTTCTCCCCGCGCTCAGGTGTTTTCCGCTCCGTAACGAGCTTCAGTTTGCTCGGCGGACCACACGGAGAGGTTTATTTTTTTTTTATATTTAGTACTCGCGACGCCTCCTCCGCCCACCTCCGTCCTCCGACAGCCCCCCCCTCCCCTCCCCTCCCCGTAGTAGGCGAGAGATGATGGAGATGAAAATGCGGCGTCGTCCATTCGGGCTTAAAGGAACGCAGAGGGAGTTTGGAGCTGGAAATTAAAGGATGCGCTTCCTTTCTGTAAATGTATGTATCACACACACTCACACACACACACACACACACACACACACACACACACACACACACACACACACACACACACACTCCCACACACACACACACACACACACACCATGTCTCAACTTTGCTGACATATTCATGACTGTAGATTATTAATACTACACCTATACCTAACTACACCCTTAACCTTAGAACTTAGAACAAATGTCAATCAAAAAACCTTGTGTGAACCAGCAAGAGGTCCCCAGAATGTCAGAAAAAGACAGCTCTATTTGTCTTTGTAGGTCATTTGGTTACAACAGTGTACTATAAACATGGGCACACACACACATGCACAAGAAAATACAGTCTTAGTAAAAATGTTTTGAGGACGTTTCATTGACATAATGATTACTGTGGCTTATTAATGATAGATCTACTCCTTAACCTCAGTAACCAAAATGAAAACCCCCAGACCTTTTGTATAAAAATCATTTTTCCTTGGAAAGATTAAAATGTCCTAACAAGGTGAAAAATGTATGATCGTTCCATCCATTTGGTCCTCACAATGATATACAAACTTGGCCCACAAATACACGCACCCCACCGCACCCTGCAGAAGATTGTACAGAAAGTGCACTTGTACTCCAGCTGCAGCTGAACTCAAGCAGTACTCTTACAAGAGGGAAAACATCGTTAACTTCTGATTTAGCAACCATTAAATCACACAAAGTGACAATGAAAATGGGGCATGGAAGAAAACAAATAAATGACAACATGGCAGAAAAAAAATAAGAAGAAGGCTCATGTGAGAAAATCAAGCCCCTTCCCCCTCCTTTCTCCTTGTGGTTTGAAGACATGGGCTGCATAGATCCCCTGGAATGTAGCAGAACTGCAGAACACAAAACATGCAATCAGTGTGTCTGCAATCCTCTTCTCCCACAGCAACATGTTGCAAAGGAAAACAGAGAGAAAAGGGCTCAAAGGCCACCAAATGCAGGAGAGACAAAGCCATGAGTCACACAGGTCTGTTGAGTTAGAAGCGCACTGCAGCAATATGAACAGTACAATCAAGGAATATGACAGAGGGGGGCTGTTATGACGTAGTTGTGGTATGCACTGACAACTTCACTGTTGATGGCTGGTAGTACACCTCATTATGTGAAGTATCTTTTCATCAATTAGTATACTTAACCACTCCCAAATTCATAACTATACATCTGCTTTTCACCCTCTCCTAATCCTAGTGTCTCCATGTCAATTAAAACACTCTTTTACTTATATAACTGTTTACACTGACATTTAATTGAGAGCCTAGCAGTTCGTTTTGAGGAACATGAGCAGACATGCCCCCCCCTCCTTTGATTACCATAACACATAGCATGGAGGCACCGAGTGAGAGACAGAAGGCTGTTATGAAGGCAAAAGGCTGCTCAAAAGGACCCACATAACAACTGGAGTTTGATTTCATGTATCATCCAGCAGTATCTTCTATTTGCCAATATAAGCCAAATTTGGGTCGAGCTTCAGGTTCCCAGGAGTACAAATTGCTAAAAAAAAAAAAGGTTTAACTAAGTAAACTTAGATAAGTCAACAATTTAAAATTATGTTACTTCATAAAGACCTTGATGCCACATTGTAACCTGTAAAGGATAAGCGCACAATACCATAGTGTTTTAAAGGTACACTGCTCACAAAAATTATGGGATATTTTAAAATGATGATGAAGCGATTAAAAAACAGGCATGTGAATTGGCATGTTGCATGCATGTTGTTGTGCATGAGATGCACATGATAGAGCCTTGCATTATTGTCCATGAAAAGAAAGTTGTTTCCAACTGCTTCAGCATATGGTACCACTATATTGTGCATAACCTCATTTCAGTATCTGACAGCAGTCTGAGTTCCATTTGTGATGATGTAAAGCTCGGTACGACCACCACTGCTGATGCTAGCACAAACCATGATTCCACCACCACTGAAGAAGTCCCTTTCTCACATAAATCGTGGATTCTCCCATGTTCCTAATTCATGCCAGATCAGGACAGCATGATTGTCAGGCTGCACACTGAACCGTGACTCATCAGAGAAGAGGACAGATGACCACTCATCACGGGGCCAATGATGATGCTCATTACCCCACCTTCTACAGATTCCATGGGTATTCATCAGAAAACAGACTGCATACCATTGGTCGCCAGTCATGCAGTCAAACACGACGTCTGGTCTGGAGTCCAGGGGCAGCACGAAACTGTCCCTGCTACCCTGTTGCATTGTTGTGCCTGCACCTTCTTGCCAGAAGTGGCCAGCTCTTGCTGTTGTGGTAGATAAGCGACCCTGCCCTAGTCTTCTTTGTTCTGTTCCAGTCTCTTGAAAGTGATTCGACATTCTGATCAAACCTTGGGATGTTCTGAGTGCTGTAGCCACTGTTGTGTGATTGACCAGCTTCAGTGTAAAACTGTGTGCAGCACATTGATTTGCTCAGCCCCTTCTTACCCTGTTTTATGTGACAGTGTATGTCCTGTTGTAGTAACAATGTTGCCACCACTGGTAGTAACACTAGCAACTTACTTCATCACCTCAACAGAAGAGGTGATGACTCTCCCAACTATGTGTGAATGCAGTCATCAGATTCAATGCTATTAATGCCAGTAAAACAGTGATGGCAATGGGATACCTGAGTTATGTGATGGTCCGTCCTAAATGCATAGGAGCTCGGAGAAGTTGATACTTCTTCTAGACATGGTTAACTTGAGGCTTCTATTTTGCACAGTAAAGTGGCATTTGTAAATAAAGCTCTGCATTGTAGTGCTTGACAAAAGTTTACCCATATCATTATATAAGCTTTTGTTAAATGGTTAAAAGTTCTTCTTGTCATCTGTGCTCATCAAGACTAAGGATTTCTTGGTTACTGCTTTACTTTTTTTTTTACCAAGATAACAATCACCTGTTGACAATACCTGTTTGAATCATATAATTATTGATTTTTTTTCTTAATTTCCTCTGTCCCAACTTCTTTGGAACGTCTTGCCGACTTGAAATGCAGAAATGGATACTTGTTAACAAATGAAATGACCAGAAAAACATGAAATATCATAATAAAGGTTTAGAATTTCTACAATTAAATAAAAGTCAAAGCAAATGTAAGAAACAATGTGTGTATTTATATGCATTTTCCATGTCCCAACATGGTCTGTACTTCAGCCAAAAAAGGCACTTACACCAATAAGTCAGGGGACTTTCTGTGCCCACAACACCAATACTAGTTCTACATACTACTCTTAAGTAGCAATATTTCAGCATACATGCCTTGTGAAAAAAAAATCTTATGACAATCTTATAACATTCTGCACTGACAAACAGCACATCTACAATGGAATGCAACCAGAGCCAGCTTTGGCCCTTATTTGCCCTCTAGTGTATTTGTCTGGTAGTCCTCCAAAGAAAAAAAATCTATTCAGAAGAGCATGTGAACAATGCTAACCACGCATCATTGCATTAGTTTGTATGACATGGTGCCATATTTGAGGGAAAAACCGATGGAATCTAACAATTGCCAAGCAAATTTTCTGTTCTATTTTAAGTTTAAAAACTGGAGAATTCCTTTAGTAAAACTACATGTTATGCATGGTTGTATGCAGATGAATTTGTGTAGGATAAGTTGCAGGTGAGAAACTAAACCTTTTCTCTTTTAGAAAACCAACAGACTTTGTAAACGCTCCCTGTATACGAGTTTGGACATGTGGAAATGTGTAAAGTCTCAGTCAACTTGTGCTGTTTCTCAGGCACAGTAAAGCTGTGGCTCCTGCCTAGTGTTGTGACTTAACAGCTAACATACCATACTATCATATAGTTCATTCAGAAGAACTTGTGCTTTTAAGACGTTTTATTAAAAGTATACATATACAGATCAGTTTGTTCGGTTTACGTGACGTCGCTATCAGCATCAATGGCCATTTTAATGACAGACACAGGTTTACAACATCAATTGTAGGGCACACACAGTCACAGGGCCACTTTAGATACACCAATTAACCTACAGAAACATGTCTTTGGACTGTGGGAGGAAACCAGAGTACCCGGAGTAAACCCACACAGACACGGGGAGGGAATGCAGACTCCACAAAGAAAGGACCCAGGCCACATTGGATATGTCACAGGAAAATAAAAGCTTAAAAGCAAGTTTAAACATACAACGAGGATGCAAACAATAAAAGTGACCACGGCCATATAATGTGCACCTTTTAACATGACCATTTAAGAAGTGCCTGTTACTGTTGACTCCTTTTGATTGTTTACCTCCGGATGAGCGGGTCACATGCTTTTTTTGTGTGTACAATTCAAACTGATGTCTGATACCGGTTGCATAAATATAGGATGAACAGCTCCCCAAAAATCTGATTTGGGCCACTTTTCATGCAATGTGAATGCATCCTTAAATGCTAATACAGAATAATGGAATTATACAGTCAATTTCGGGATAAATGGCACAGTTGGTCTAAATAGGTAAGCCCTTTTATCCTGGGTTTTATTTATGTATCATGTTTTTGTGGTTAGGTATATTAAATCCATTCCCAGTCACAAATTTCAGTTCTTCCTGAGGAATCCCTAGACAGCCCCAAGTCAACTTTGAAAAATAACCACTCCAGCAGGCCTCAGGTCTGCCCTGGAGTCTACGTCCAACGAGGTGTGCATGGAACAGCTCTAGTGGGAGATCAAGGGGCATCCTTATAGGATACCCAGACCACTTCACGTGGCTCCTCTCGAGCTGAAGGAGAAGCAACTCCTTTTCTTTTTCATCCTCTCAGCTGAAGTGAGGACCTCACTATCTTATATGGGAATACAATGGCCTCTGACTTGGAGGTGCTGATTTCCATTCCAGCTGCCTCACATTCAGCAGTTAAACTAACCTCAAAAACTCTTCAACCCTGTTTTAAGTAAATATACATGCCACACTTATTGGCAATTCAGAAACTCCTGTTTAAATGTTTCATGTTGTAAATGTTAAATATATGCTGACACAGGGGCCAACTTCTTCTCTTACAAAATGGCAAATATCATGCAATAGAGACATTAAATAAGAGAAAAGAATTAATTAATCGGACAATGGAAATAATTATATATAACTAAATATACTCCAGACACAAGTATAGTTTCACTGCATGCAATGTGAGCAGGACAGTCAGGAAGGAAAATCCTTTTCAATGATCATGGTTGGTTATCTGCAAAAGATAGCATATTGCTATAAGCTTGTCTTCGAATAGACCTCAATTTGAATAGACTACATAAGAAGCAAGTCACAGGAAAACCTAATTTCATCTAACCACAAGTGTAAATGTCTGGCATTCACTAGATGGCATTAGAACGCAAACTGATTTTATGGTCAGTTGAGACAACGAAACCGCAATCTGGGTTTGAGGCAAAACAAACTAAATGAGGTTAACTAGACATAGAATAACAATCACCAGTGTTAAGTATGATGGAGTATCTGATGATGTGATGCTGTTATTCTTCAAATGCACTGCTTATCTTCTAATCATCAGTGTAGTTCTTAGATGTCTTGCTCTGCGTCTATAAAATTTAATAGGAATAACAATTTTAGTCATGAAAACCTCTGCTGTAATCTGGGTAACAAATGTTACTGCTCCCTTTAAATTTTACACTAAAATTTAATTTGTTTGAAAAGACTAAAAACAGTCTAGAAACAGTAAAAAAAATTGATACAGTGCCTTACATTTATTCAGGACCAGGAATGCACAGAGACAGAAAGACAGACAGACTGGCAGACATATACACATAGTGACAGACAAAGCGAGAGAGAGAGACAGAGAGAGAGAGAGAGAGAGAGAGAGAGAGAGAGTACTCCATAGGGCATTTAAAAATGGGTGTGTTGCACTTCTAAAGTGAATTATGATGCTCTATCCAGAGTTTTCTAGGTCAGGTTAAAATATAAAACATGTTTTCAGAATACTCATATTTCACCCCTCTGGTCCAGAGTAAAGATATGCTTCCAACAAAATAAAAAAGAAAGGCATGTCCACATACTGAGGTAATAAAATAGTATTCATACCCTCAACATAAATGCTTATGTATTAATATTTGAATTTGGGCGAAAAAGTTTAGTTAATTTCTGAAGTTTGCACTGGTGGCCAAATCTGACTGTGATCTGTTAATCTGAAGAAAGATCAGGCTTGTCTTCTTCCCAAGGAATTTCCCTATAGTCATGATGTCTAGCATTTTGTTAACTGTCTACCAACAACTATCTGCACTTTTTCATCTCATGATCCTGCACACTGAAGCAGACAGGGCGAAATGTTTAAATAATTTTTTTAGGACTCATACATTTTAACAGCATTTTGATCTTCATTATTTTTATTAGCAGTGTTTATTGGTATTATATAACGGGGCATAAAATAATGAATAAATTAAAAGCAGCAACTTTCAGGATGTCAAAGAGGTCATCGTTGTTTTATCACATGTTTAACACTCAATGAAAAAATCTGGAGCCGTTCACAGATACTCAATTGGAAGCCACTAGTAGACTATTTAATTGACTTGATTGGAGCTGCTTTTAAAACAAGGTGAGGTGTCACCAAGTATTAATAACACATACTACTATTTTTGTCTGTATGTGTGAGGTTCCACTCCCATTCTTTCTGCCTCATTGTGGCAGTGATGGCTAGGGTCGAGAGGCCCCCATAGCAGAAAGAAAGAGAGGCGGAGGGGTACATGACCCTCACAGGGAGACCCTGTGATGACCCGACGCAGACAGGAAAAAGGAAGTGGGACTTCTGACCCAGTCAAGAGGCTCCTGTCGTGCCTCCTGGTGTGAAAATTGCGGATGGAGGGCTTGACAAGCCCCGCAGGACTTTGATGAGCCATGAGAAAGAAGCAGTGCAGCTTAACTCTCCTAGGCAACCCAGGGGAGGCTCTGGTTACACATTGCACCCTGAGAAACAACACAAGAATGTTGCCACATGTAGGCCGTTTTCTCTCTTAGATCAGAAGGCAAAGGTAGCAGAAGCTGCATGAACTGCTTATAGAGTAAATCACTGAGGTGTGAGGAATGTCATGATACACTGCACTTAAAAAATGTTTGGTAGAAAAGTCATTACCTGTTACCTGTAACATCCTAACATCCTGTAACATATGCTGTAGCTGAACAATGTTTGATTTGCTATCTGTAACAATTATGTTAATTCTTCACATTACAGTGCCTCCAGAAAGTTAGAAGCTGGTTTGTCCTTGACATTCTGAATGAATTATCATTTACTCAGTGTTAGTCACGATAGCCCCAGTATTACACCATGACTGGACGCCACTCTTACAGTCTACAGTTAGGTAATTGCGCCCTGTCAGTGGGATAACATAGGAGTTGGAAGGTGAAGAGTGGAAGAGGAGGGGCAGAGCAGCCTTGAACTTTCGGGCTAGGGGGTAGGCTCGAAGCATGATGGGAAGGAACATGGGGTTCAGCCTCATTAGCAGCCAACTAATTGGAGGAAAAGACCTCTCACATTCTCTGCCTAACCTCCTAGGCAGCAGGGGAGAGAGGGCCAGATAGAAGGAGCATGGGAGACTGTGAGAAGGATTGGAGGATCGGAATTAAGGAGCAGCAGAAGTATGAAGAAGAAAAAAGAATGAGAAAAAGAAGACGTCACAGTTTAGAACTAGAGACTGAGATTAGTGGTAAGAATGAATGGGAGAAAGACAGTTTTTGGAAAATACATTGCAGTTAAGAAATATGGGTTTTCCTCAACTGAAATGGCAGTTATACAGAGAGGTGCATACAAGACAAAAATGTAAGCATACTGTGGGGAGACTGTGGGAAGTTTTGATTTCAGGGTCAACCCTAACCCTGTTTCAGCTCTGCTTATGTGGAAGATTTGACATCGTGTTTCAATGAATTTGCGGAACCCTTTTGCCTGATCTCCATTAAACAGATCAGTGATTTCTTATACCAGGCATGACAGCCAACTACAGGTGTATTCACTTGTGGAGATGTTTATGAATCCTCAGAGGAAAGTTTTTTTTCTGAGTTAGACCAACGGGTCACTCTCATTCAGTGACAGCTGGTGTTTTTTTATATGGGGGAATCGCATATGATCCCTCATTTTACTGGTCAGTCATGGAATAGCCATAGCATAGGGATTATTTTATTCTCCCAGTGGAGCTTAATTTAGATATACTGACCAATTTCAAGGTGTTTAATATAATATTACATATTATTTTGTCTATATAAAATGTAAATACTGTAAATAAATTTTAAGACCTACTGGCACCAATTTATTTCATTCTGAGAAGTCCTGATTCCTTCAAAGGCACTGTTCAGTAAAGATTGGGAAAGACATCGGGAAAGATTGGAGATAAATAAAAGCCCCGCCCACTGTCCTCAGAAAAGTACAGTATGAGAGCATGAAAAAAAACTCCTTAGCACATAGGCACATAGAATGACACTTGATGAAAGACTAGCCACGGGGGAGTGGGGAAAGGGATTGAGGATAAACACAGCAACAACGAGCGGCCAACCGGTTTATAGCAGCTACCTAGAGCGCTCACACAGATGCGTCATGATGCGACTGTGGGGGAGAAGCAGAAATGGAAGGCGTGTTCATAGGTTGGGAGAGAGGGGGAGCCAAAGAGTCACTCATCTGAAAGCACCAGTCTGTGTCCATAGCACAGTAGAAACTTCCAAACATGCTCGACCGCAAGGCCAAACCACAGATAAGATGCTTGTTTTGGCTTGAGTGCTCTAAATCTTTAATGAGCAGAATTTCTAACAAGGAAATCAAGTAAATTCAACTTCAGACACAAAATGCAGCTTTCAGAGTTCTCACTAGGACCAAAAGCTAGGAAAACATCAACCAAACCTCCTTCTTCTTTATATTTGAAAACATTGTTTATTGATTGCCCAACTATTCAGACTTCCATTTGGATAGATTATTTTGTCATTTCTTTTCTTTTCTCAGAGCATGGAACATATAATACACCATATAAGTATGACTCAAGGTAGCAAAAATCCGAATGAAGTATCACTGAGAGAATGCAGACTATAGTCAACGGTAATGATTTATCCAGTCTATTCACAAACAAGAATAAAGGAAGCATGAATAAAAGCATTACATCTTCCACACTCATGTGAACAAGAAGCGTTGATGGAAAAGGCCATTGTTGTTTGTGTAACTGCGGTTAGGCAGATGTTGTGGATATCTTTTGTGTAAATGGTGTGTGTATGCTGTAAACTTCTGGAACGTGGTGCACTCATTTCTTGGATCTAATAGAAGAGAAAACTTAGAGGGAGTGCAAGGCACTCAAGTGAACACAAGACAGAACACTGCGGTGTCTCAAACTCAGCCCAGCTATAGACATAATACATGGGAGGTGAAAGGGGAGAGAAACAAGTCACAGGGGAGGGAGTGACAAAAGACTGAGAAAACATAATAGTGAACACATGGGTGGAGATATAGGGATATTGGGAATGACAGTAAGAAAGTGAGAGTGGCACCAGAGGACAACTTAACACATCATAAAGTAAAGCTTAAAACAGAGAGCGACAAGAAACAGACGTATAAGGGAAAGTACAAGATGGAAGCAATGATGTCAAGAATAGGGATACAAGCAGCTGGTCTCTTTATATTGCCGCATTTTTGATCCAATTTATTTTCACAGGACATTCCATCAAACTTTGGCACACATTATTAGAAACCCTATTGCCTCCTCACCTTTTCAGCAGTTCTCCAAGCACTTCTCACAGTGACTGAAAAGCTCCGGAATCAAAGGCCAATCAGATAATTGCAGCATTTGACACTAGCTGCAGTACTCGCTGGGAGAGAGCTGGCCCTCTGCAGTAATTCTATCCTCTGGGAAGTCCAACAGATGGTCTCAATGAATGCGGTGATGGCAAGACATGTTATACAAATATTAAACCTTAATTTGACAATCAATGTAAGTAAAACTACATACCAGGGCAACAGAGGACAGAACACAAACACAAAAAACCACAACCCAGAAGTCTATTTCCCTGTTTCCCTTGAGTGTAGGCAAGCAACACATGCAATGTATACACAAAAAATACCACTGGAAATCCTCTTTAATATTAACATTAGCTAACATCATGCCACAAATATTTGGCCTGGATAAGGCACGAAAGCTACCACATATCAGCTAAGACATATATCAGAGCCGACACCAGAGCAGAATCAGCACGTGACAATTTGGGGGTAATAATAATTTAATTGAAACATATTTTGCCACCACCCAAAGTAAAAGTGCAAAATTTGCCAAAATATTCTGCTAAAATGCAGTCAGGCTGGTAGTTGTTTTTGTAAAAACAATATATAATAGTAGATTTGTTCTGTTCTCTTGGAACTGTTGAAGCTGTTGCTGCTGCATTGATTTTGCCTACATTTCACTTCGAAGAATCTGTGTTTTGATTTCCTTATTTCATTTAAACAGCACAGAAAAAACCACTGCCACTGAAAAAGTCTACTCACTGCCACCATAGTGTCTTAATTGGTTTCACTGATAAAAGGCCTATTTTCTGTTCTCCTAGTGAGACAAGGCCACAAGGCCACATCTCGTTTTTAGAATATTTGTTGATAACTGCTTTAAACAAATGTTTTTGATCCAGCTATTGGGGGGGGGGGGGTCTTCCACTAGTCACCAAAGCAGGTTATTTTTGGTAGCAGGTAACTAACAGGCATGTGTTAAGAAAGATTTGAAAATCAACATAAGAAAAATGCTGACAACACATCAGTTTACACTAGATCTTGCAAAATGATTTAGTGTAAGCCATAAAGGAACTACTGACAGCATTATGAATATAGAGCTTTTCCTCTACTTCTGAAGCACAAATAAATAGCTGGTAATTACTTGCACATGGAGTATGTATTAATTCCTTCCAACTTCAAATCCCATATATATTGTTGTACATGTGCTTAGCGAACATGAACAATGGTGTAGGGAATTCAATACGGATATGGACACATGTTCGTTGACCATTTGCTGACATGAAACAACTTTAGTACAATGTCATTTTATTTCCTTTCTTTACAGAGGCATATTCATTTTAAACTTGGCCTGGCTTAAGTATTACATCAGCTGCGTTAACCGTGAGAAAGCAGATCCGGCATAGCTGAGGGAGACTAAAAATTCTTTTCAACCTCCATAAAACATTTCTCAGTATTTAGCATGGTCCCTGCTGTCACAGTGTCAGAGGAAGTTCTAATCTAAAGCCAAACAAACTATACCTCTGTGGCACTGACCTCAACAACTGCTAGACTAGGAGTCTGGAGGAGAAGCCTATTAGAAATGACCTTAAAGCAAGTTGTTTAAAAAATTTGATTTGTTCCATAAAGTGACTCCTTCAACACCCAGAACCCTGAGTTTCTCCTATATGACGAAGCATGCTTCACAAATGAAGAAAGTTATTTGCAGCTGGAGGTCTAAAAAGAGATCATGGAAAGCTTAATGATACAAGGAGAATATTCCTCCGACCTTACCATTTTACATGTTAAGGAATGAAAGGAACACTAACTTTGATTAATACACAGGCCAGCAAAGTTGATGAAACAGCAGATGAAAGCTCAGATAGACACAAATTTAAAAACAAAACTAAGCATAAATAATTAATTAATGTAACTATAACCTAGGAGTTACTATCACAAACACCTATTAAGAGAACATTTCCCTGGACTGAGAAAACCCTTCAAATTGTTGAACTCTTCAGGACTTTCAAAAATAGTGGAAGCCATGCCCTATTATTGTCCATGGAGATATTAAACTTATAACAAATGTAGTGGATAGTGATTAGGGATTTTACTTTATATAAATAGACTTTACATAGTTAGATCAATTGTTTTTACAGCTCATTGTTAGGGTTCCTACCTCTCGCCCCAGAGTGTCGTTACAGAGCAATCGGTGAGGCGGTTTATATCGGGTGTTTAATTTCTCCTGCGCTCCTCGCACGCCTGAGCTCACGCTCTTTTGGTTCTTGGCACCTATCGAGTCACACTTCAGCCTGCTTCACTCTTTGATTGGGACGCGTCCCGGCTCGACTTACTCGCGCTACATGTGCGCCCGACCTCACGCTCGCTCTGGCGCTTCGGAGTCTTCTGCGACTTATTCATGCTCGAGCTACATGCTTACAAGATAACATGAGATAAGATATGATAACATGCTTATAAGCTACAGCTTATAAGATAACATCCCGATCAACCATTTATCGAATCATCAACAACTTCAAGGACAGTGGATTAACTGCAGTGAAGAAGGCTTCAGGGTGACCAAGGAAGTCAAACAAACATCAGAACCATCTCCTATAGAGGATGCAGTTATGAAAACTGGTCACCACCAGTGCAGAACTTGCTCATGAATGGAAAAGGGTGGGATTTGAGTGAATCTGAATGCACAGTGGGGCTTGGTGTCAGGAAGGGCAGCAAAAAGCCACTTCTCTACAAGAAAAGCATCAAGGACAGACTGACATTCTATAGGGAGTATAGGGATTGGATTACAGAGAACTGGGAAAAAAATATTTCCTCTGATGAAGTTCCCTTCAGACCGTTTGGGCATCTGGAAAAATAGTCTGAAGAAGAAAAGGTGAGCGCTACCATGAATCCTGTGCCATGCCAACAGCGAAGCTTCCTGAGACCATTCATATGTGTGGTTGCTTCTCATCCAGGGAATTGGGTTTGCTAATAAATCTTGCCTAAGAACACTGCCATGAATAAGGAAGGGTAGCAAAACCTCCTCCAAGAGCAATTATTCCCGACGACCCAGGAGCTATCTGAGGATGAACAATGCTTTTCCAGCATGATGGAGCATTATGTCAAAAGGCAAAAGTGAAAACCAAGTGTCTCTGTGAACAAAACAATGAAAGTTTTGGCTCATGGCCAAAAAACTCTCCAGATCTCTTCCCATTCAGTACCTTTGGTCAATCCTCAAAAAGCAGATGGACAAACAAAAACTCAGAAACTGTGATGAACACCCAGTTCTGATTAGGCAAGTACGGGTTATCATCATTCAAGATTTTGCTCCAGCATGCTGAGGTGAACTGCAGAAGTCTTAAGAAGGGTCAACACTGTAAACATTGAGTCTTTGCTTAAACAGGATCTTTTTGTCAATATAAAGTTTTTTTAAAAATGTATGGAATGCTTATAACTCAAATTTGTGCCATTCTCAAAACTTTTGGCCACAACTGTACACACAGACTGTTTTGCCTGTCTGAGTGTTTACAGTGGTTGTGAATGTGCTTGTCTAGCTTGTACAGAAAACTCCTGTCTCTAGCACTCCTCCCTTCGGCAACACAATCAGCTGCCTAAAGGAGGCGAGCACTCCTGAGCTGCCCTCATAGCTTCCATACAGCTGATCTTTGATCATGGGATGTAGTGTTTGTCTTTCTAGAATGTGTTTGTAAATATCCACCAATGCTTTTTAGTCCTAGCCTTGCCCATCTTATTCATATAGAGCGGGTGAGTGACGAGGTCTACTGGAATGAGATAATGCAGTCAAGTAATTAGGAAAATTATGGTTTCACCCAGTGGAGGGCTGACCCTACCCCGGGCTTCTGGACTTCCCCCACATCCTACTCTAACTTGCCTCTCTGCCCTGTTTAAACAAGAACACCATGTTAATGTTAATGCACTCAGACAAGCCTGTTGAGGGAAGGGCCACAGTGGGAGCCTCTGGAACACACACCCACATACACACACACACACACACACACACACACACACACACACACACACACACACACACACACACGCATACAGACACACATACACAAATTACATTTATGTATGCACAAGATACACTGTCTGATATAAATACAGTCCAGAAACAAACAAAAAGTCCATACCGTGACTTTCTCACACTCTTTTCACAAAGAAATGTTTTACAGAGACAAAAGGAAGCAAGCCTAATCCTGACTTATGACTCTGCACACAAAGGTTTCAACACCACATAACTTTTGGTCTTACTAACCAGGCACGGCTGTTTAGTGTGGCACAATCTTGCAGTTGCCGCACAAATCCCTCATGATGACCTACTAAAGCCAAGCACACACTACATATTACCCAGGATTTTCCAGTCATATATTTTAAATCTGAGGCAGAACCCTTTGGCATTTGTTGTGTAGGAGTTTACCAGTTTTAGGGTGATACAGACTTTTGAAACATTCTTAGGTCGATTTTAAATAATCTGCATCAAACAAATATCACTAAAGCGTGTGGATTTTATGTCCAAATGCTGCCTAATCCACTGAAGCCTCCAGATTGCCACACTCCCAGTTAACTGTTTATTAATTCTCCACACCTGCTTTCAATTATCTGTTAATTTGTGTTTCTATTTAAGCACCCTGAGGTTTTTTGTGAATGTTCATAGTTTTGTGAAGTTTCATAGTCACTGAGTGTTTACCTGTTTATCTGCTTTATATCAGTTTTGCTATGATCTCTTGTTTATCATTTCCCAGTTTTCCTACCTCTTCTCATTTTGTCTGTTGGATATCCTGCCTCCTCGTGCTTTGAGCATGTTACTTCGGCTACTCTCTGTGTCTGCCCCTTTTTGCTCTGTCAGCCTGTGTTTAACCGCAGCTTTGTGTGTTCGTTTACCTTTCTGGGCTTGCATGACAGTAAAATTCACCCACATGTAGACAGCCAGAAACAGCTTGGTCCAGAAAGAGAATACTGCTCACAGTCTGCTGCCTGGTCAACCGCAGCAGCTCCTTTTTTCCCAGCAATAGCAGCTCGTGGCCCTTGGACCTGCTATCGTGGTACTTTTGCAGTAAGTTGCAGATTTGACCAGAACCCAGTTCAACCCTGTGCCCACAAGCCCATATATCCCAAGTCTGCACCCAGCCCTGTATCTGTTCTGTCCCAAGGCAAACTTATCCCACCCCAACCTAACCCCAAGACTCCCTCCTATTCTCTTTCATTCCAGTAAGCTCACCCCATTCTGAGGAGAACCATGACATAAGGGATGCTAACAAACTGGCCCTAGAAGAATGGTGGTGCTGATTACAGGACATTTAATATCCATTTATTGAGATCCATAAAAAACTATGCTAAGCTTACTGATCCTTCATCTTCTTCAGGTTTTAATATTCTGTTCCATTCCCCCTGTGTCTGAGATGTGTGTGATGAGCTGTACATCAGATTGATGAGTTGATACAGACTGGATGAGTTGAGTGTCATCAGCATAACAATGGTACTAAGCCATGTGAGGTAATGATTTTGACAAGAGATTGGGCACAGAGTGAGAAATGAAGAGCACTGAGCATTGTAGGACTAAATAATTGCATTTAACTATGCAATTGGATATTCATTGATGATCATACTGGTCATGCTCATTGAACATCTAATACTGATTGCGGTCAAATACAGGGTGAGTCAAAAGCCACAGGACACCCTTTTATTTTGGAAACAAACAAGAAAATGAATACCTCAGCAAGTAATGAATGAGGGGGTCTTTCTTTAAGGCTTTGTCCAGAACATCTTGAAAGCCACCATATTGGATCAGGTTCAAGTTTTTCCAATGGGAAGGTGGTCATGCAGCACAACAAAGAAGACCAGAATTGTAATTCAAATGTTATCAACACAGATAATTTAAAACCTTTGTTGTTCTTCACAGATTACTGAAAATGGAAATGATTCTGATGTTGGAATATAGCTGCTGTATCATAGCCTCAGACTTCAACAGTAGACATCTAGAAAGAGCACCAATTTCACACAGCACTGTTACATCTATCATAGCCAAATTCAGAGAAACTGGGACAGTTAAGCAGTGATCACCCAAAGACCGCTACTAACAGAGATACAGTACATCAACAATGGTATTGGCAGCCTTTGTGAAAAGTTCACAATGCAGCATGTGATGTGTCCTTTGTTTTTTGACTCATGCTGTGTCATGTGACTTTTGACTGTAGATGCATTGCATGGCTGTGCAACCAAAAACTCACACAAATGCCTATAAATATAAAAAATGATAATGATAATTTTGCATAGCAAAATTGAAAATATCAGCAAAAAACTCATTCTGCTAGCACACATGCCAAAGAAAATTCTAAAATACAGAATCAACTACACAGCTAACAAATACACTAAGACTATCAGTACACAACAGCAAGAGAGAAGTTAAAACATTTTTGCTTTCGATAACCTTATTATGTCTCAATGAATGGGGGTCCTGCTCTATTTTTTTTTTCAAACTTTGTTGCTGTTTGTTGCAGAACTCTACCAACTTGAAATTATTGTAGTCCTACATAATTGTGATAATTTTAATTACTTTTGATTATCTTAAATAACTGTGATTACATTATTATTATAGTTATTCCGCAATAATTGTGACATTCCTAAACAAGTCACTGCCAGAAAGCAGAACCTTGTGGTTTACCAAGTCAAAGACTGATAAAAGATTAAGAAGTATCAGAACCAATGAAAATCTGTCTGCCCTGGCACCATGAAGGTCTGCAGGAACCGCCACTAGTGCGGTTTCTGTGCAGTGTGATGCTTTGAAGCTAGTCTCGGCAGCAGTCATAGAGAAATGGAGATCAGTATCAAGCTTAGATTCTTACAATATTTCTCAGCAGCTCAAAGTTCTCTACGCAGCATTTCTTGAGGATAGGATTAGAAGACTTTCTTGGTCTGGAGGACGGAGGGCAGAGCAAGTTAAATTATTAAGAGAGTTAAAAAATGCAGAAAAGTCTCATTTTAGTTAAAGGGCAGAAAATAATTGAGGTGTGGTGAAATTGTTAGGACAGGGCTTGAAGACTTACATACACACACACACACACACACACACACACACACACACACATATATATATATATATATATATATATAGGGAGCAGAGGGAGGGAGAGTAAGAGAGGGAAGCAAAGTGATGGTCTGAGAGTTGAGGAGGTGGTCTTACATTGATCTGGATGCTTGGGGATGGTCAGCTGAAGACTAGGTTGAGAATGTTGCCTCCCTTGGGTGTTGGAGGTTAGCTGTTATATGAAAAGTTGAAAGATGACAAGGCAGGAAAGAAACAGGAAGACTGGAGCTTGCCTGAGTAAAGACTGAAGTCACCAAGCAGGGTATAAGGAGATCCATCTGGAGGGTTGAGGCTCCAAAGACTGTCCAGTTTTTCATTAAAGGTACTAAGAGATCAGGGAGGTTTATAGGAAACAGAGCAGTAACAGCATGGAAGTCAAATGATGATATATCAAGATGAGAAACTGTAAGTCTTGTGCCACATCTTCTTTTAGACTCTCATGGTGAGTGGGAAAAGGAGAAGGGTGTAAGTGAGTTGCTAGGGTTCACAGGGAAATCCAAGTCACAACTATTGTCAGGAAATGGAGGGAGTGAAACAAGTTAATCTACAGCCATAACACCCACTGCCTTTTGGATATATGAGATACACAAACAGAGAATACAACAAATGCAAGTAGATTGGACACACAAGAGGAAGCAATACTTAGCCAAAGGATATTATTTCTGTAAGTGAAATAAGAAAACACATGCAAATATAATATTTAGCCAATTAGTATGAATCTGAGTCTTGAAGAGTCATGACATAATGGAATTTCAAAGCACAAATACACTAGCTGGATGCAGAAGTCCAGTGTAACCACTACATACATTTGTGTCACACTAAACAAAAACAGTTTACAATATGCACATAATGGCAATTATTGACCAATTGTCCTAATGTAATGAAAATATCAGAACTAAGCAGAGTACACTGTTCACAAAATAAGGGGATATTTTATTGGGGATGTTTTATTTTGAAATATCCCCTAATTTTGTGAGCACTGTATATTTAATCAACAGACTACCTTACCTTAAGCAGAGGAGAAATCCAAAGCAGAGACACAAACTAAGTTCCACACTTTGTCACAAATCTCCCTCAGACCCATGGTAATTCATCCTTACCATCACTGACCTCTTCTCCAAATTCGTAAAGAGTAGTTTTCCTGCCCTATGTTCCAGCAAGTGTCCCGTAATTTTAACATCCTGAAGGACATCCTCTTGGACTGATGACCTCAATTCACTTCTTTCATGCAACAGCTCCAGTGAATGTCAGCCTCACCTATGGCTACCACCTGCAGTCTAATAGGCTGCCTGTGGTAGCCATAGGTAGTGCTAGTGAGCAGAAATTGGCCAGTTCCGCCACACCTTCTAGGACTACCCAGAACTCTACCTTCCACTCTGTAGCCGGACTTACCTCCTCTGTCTGCTTTAATAAATTGAGTATCAGTGCCAATACCAAACCAGAGTATCGGATTGGTTCTTCGCTACATGAACTGCTATTTATTTGATTAGGCTCTGATCGTCAATTTGCCCTCCACTGTCATTTCAGATTTGTCTGCTGTATTTCTTGCATGTCAATGCGCTGAGCTCTGTCTGTTGTCTCAACTATGTTCTGCCCTGCGTCTGCCCTTTTTCCTGCTTTGTCTGCCTGTGTTTAATAAACATGTCTGTTCATAGTTTCATGCATATGTCTCTCTCTCTCTCTCCGGGCTTGTCTGACACCAAAAATCCAAAGCCATCATTTAATCAAGGTAATGGGAAAATAAATAATTGGGATTTGAAATTTTGATTTCAAATATAATAAATATATAATTGCAATATTTTTAGTTTGAAACAATGAAGCACAAATTATTACAACAGTGACTGTGGTAGGAAAAAGTTTTCTAAGTCAAAATAAATTAGAAGCACTATAAATCACTGAATATTTTTTCATCTGGTTACACAGAACAGAACACTAACGAGAGAAACTATAATCTTTTTGTAGTTAACTGGCCCAAACCTTCAAGTTCTGAGTTGCATTTCAATTTATTTCGGTTTTGGAGCATATTTGCCAAACAAAAACCAGGTATATTAAGGTCCTGCTATTATATGTGGGTATTAAAAAAGGCTTCACGATACAGTACTCATCACAATATGATTATATCCTGAAACACTACGGAAACAATTCCACATAGTTCAATAACATTGTTTAAAAAAAAACAGCCCAAGTACAAGTACACTAAATACAGCGTACGATATGAGTCACCCTAATGCATTACATCAGTTCAAACTGAGTCACTGTATTGTGATTTACAGGAGCAGATATTGTACAACCCAAAATCAGAAAACAATATGACAGCATGGAAAATGCATTTTAAAAACACAGTGTATTTTACATTGACTTTTATTTAAATGCAGACAATACATACCTGATATATTTTATATTTTGTCTAGTCAACTTAATATGCTAATAAACATCAATTCCTGCATTTCAGATATGCAACACATTCCAAAAAAAATGGGACAGGGTCAATTTAGAGCTATTAATGAATTACAAAAGCTACAGGAAAACAGGTGATGTCAACAAGTGACGCAAAAGCAGTATTCAGGAAAGACTGAGTTCATGATTAGCAAAGATGGACAGAGGATCTCAAGTCTGTCAACAAATGCGTGACAAAATGACTGAAATGTTTAAAAACAATGTTCCTCAAAGAAAGATTGGAAGGGATGAACATCCATGATCTTCAATCCCTTTTAAGTGTGATAAGAAGGAATGGCAACATTTCAGATTGGTAAACGATATACTGTCACAACTTTTTTTGAATGTGTTTCAGGCCTGTAATGTGTTTATTTACACATTAAGTTGATGTGACAAAACATGAAATATAAACGGGTTCATACTGTCTGCAAATAAATAAAATTAAAATGAATACAAATGAACAAAATAAATGTAAGAAACATTTTCTATTTGTTGATATGGATTTTCCATATTGGCCATACTTTTCAGATTTGGGGTTGTAGTTTAAATGTGTTTTTTCTCATATATTATATAATATTTTTGTTAGGGGTGTGTCTTGTGAAGGGTTTCTCTCACCCCTTTTCACTGTGCATTGTTTTTGTGTGCTTTCTTTTGTTTTACTTTGTTTTGGGGACAGATTTGGCAACATCCTCTTAGGTCCCCCAATATATCAGGGCAGCTCATTCCCTTAAGCACCTGCAGATCATCTGAAGCAGTCAGCACAGTCTACTTAAATAGCGGCTTGGAGCGTGACTGATTGCTGATGTACACCAGTATCTAGCACTCCTTGCTATCCTGTTTTATGTAGTCTTAATTCTAGTTAACAATCTGCTTATCTTCTGTTGATGCCATGTTGCTTCCCCTTTTTTCCAAGTCTGCTGCTGTGTTTTTGGAGCTTGCCTACCAGATGTTCTTGCAGTGCGTAAAGCTGTGTTCCCTCTCTGGCTTTGGACCTGCCTTACCTGGAACGCCTGCATTTGGAGCACCAACACTCGACGCAAAAGACACACCGAAGCACTCGCACACAACATGTCCCAAAGGAAAACATAGAGGCTCTGCCTAAAATAGCAATTTAAAGTTGAAAATCTATGTAATATGTTGCAAACATGAGCACTGCTCAAATTAAACCAGTAATGGAATAGCACTGGCCAACAGAAACAATCTGTACTGTCTTTATTCCAGCAGGACAGGCATTACTAACAAAAATAGTCATTACCAGTGTCAACATAAATGTCAGTTAGTGCCTACTTACTATTTACACATGCTTCACTAATTATTTTATTTTTTTCCAGAATTGTAGCAAGTATCTTCCTACGCTACACCAATATACACTAGAGATCAAAAGTTTGAAATCATTGAGATTCCATATCATAAAACAGGTTTAAATTAATGTTGCTGTCTGGAAAACATGGACCACAGCTGGCATCACACCAAGCACTACACACATGGAGTCATGAGACTACTATAACCCGCATTATGGGTCGCCTCAGTATTGATCAGTTACACCTGGCAATGATTCTGAGAACCTATAATGAGACGCAGCTCCTGACAAACTCATTGCAAAATATTAGGCTAGGGTTCATGTGTCTAGCAATACTGAGTGTTCATAATATTCCATTGTGTCTGTCTGGAAATCAACTCTCCATTTACTGTTTCCGTGTTTGTCGCTGCCTGTGAAATTACATTTGAACCTCGCTTGACGTTTTGCTCACTATTCGACTACATCTTGTGGATTGAGTTTTGGATTTGTCTGCTATTACAGCATAAATGACATTAAATTATTTGTGATTTATTATTCACTTTTCACTGCAAGGTAACTATTTACACTTCATGCTAACGAGTAGCTTAACCTTAATAGAATCAAGTTTAAACGCTTGATGTTTGTAATTGTTTGCACGTTTTGTCAGTACAGATGCTTCTGGGATCAGCTAAACCAAAAACAATTGTTTTATGAAACGAAGACTATGCCATGTGGTAGATTTCCAAGAAATTGTAATTCATATAAAGCAAGTTAGAAAAAGAACTGAAGAGGCAGATGCACAACTGCATGACAACATCAAAGTCATTTTCCAGGAAAATAAACAAATTAGAATGCAGGGAGTTCATTTAGATCTACTGTATATGCTTTGTGGTTGTTTGTTATTTATGATTCCTTATCTGCATATATTTATAGAGAATTATACAAACAGATGTTTGTGTGTTTACAAGTGTAGAGATCGTTCTCTACAACCCACCTTCACAATACTGAGATGCCCTCACAACCTCCATTCTGTTGATCATGTTTGTTTGTGTGTGTGTGTGTGTGTGTGTGTGTGTGTGTGTGTGTGTGTGTGTGTGTGTTTTGTGGGTATGAGATATGATGCTGAAGTTCCATGAACTACTTAAAATTTCGGTGGTTAATATAGGGAGCAGAGCACTTAGGCCTACTTAATTAGAATAATGCAAGAAAAAAAGTAACTAATAGAAATAGTGACCTCTGGACCTCAACAGATTGAGACACTAATGCATTATAGGCTCTCAACTTCCGTATTCTCGAAGATTTTAGCTAGTGTATGTGCTGTAAAATGTCTTGTGTTCGTGGCCGTATACTATATTACTATACTACTATACTACGATATAATTATTATTTAATGAGTAATGCAACTGATAGTGCTTTGATGTCAGTGTAAAAGGTTCATGCTGGGAGAGCTATCAATGGGCTAGCTACATCTGAATTCGCATACAACCATATTTTAGTACACCACACACAATCTCCCAACTGTTGGTGACTTGTTCATTTGCTCCTATGTTTTACACATCTGGACACAATTTACCAACACTTATTATTACTTATGAAGTAATTAATATTACAGCACTTCTAATATCAATGCTTCATACATACTGCTCACACAAAAAAACCTGAAATTTAATTATGGGAGATTTCATTTAGAAGTATCCCCTATTTTTTGAGCAGTATATTTAAGAATAAAATTATCATTCTGTGTTTGAGCTGTGCAGCAGTCTTTAATGCTAGCCCACCATTACAAGGACATGGGTTTGAATTCCAGCTTTCTGACTGGGTCGGGAACTATTTAGACATGATTGGCCATGTTTCAGGGAAGGGAGGTTGGTGTAAACAAACAAACAACAAATGGTCTAGAAAAATACCTATTCGCACTTGGAACAGGCACTGAAAAGACACTGAGGCTTCAAAATAATGTGCTGCTTCAGTGATCTGTTCCCCCATGCGTGGGAGAATTTTCCGACAAAAATGTCATATGGAGACACTAAGGCAAAATAATTTGGTTTGCTTAGTAATACCGAACAAAAACAACCTAAAACAAATCTGTGGTTTCAGTGTAGTGACAATAGTGTAACACACTCACTGTCAAAATAAATAAAGCACCCAGATATACATGTGGGATTGCTGCAGTATTCGGCATGCATTTACATTACAGACAGATATGTAAATTATTACGGGTGTAGTCTGATTATATATTGGGTCTTATCATAAGAGGGCCCAAAAAACATCCCCCAGTTCTCTATAAAAAATAGCTCTCAGAGGCTATTTATGGGCAGTGTACCTCTTAGTAGGAAATCATTGATTGCTTACCATGCCACACAATGCACTCCATACATTTTGCCCAGTTGACAGAGAGGGGTTGCATTATTGGACTGAGACAAGCAGGATGGTTGTTTCAAATAATTGCTTGCCATCAAGGCCATTCTAAACTGTTAGGAGATGTTAGGAGCACAACAACTCTAAACTCTAAAACTAACAACTCAGCAACATGTACAAGACATACTGTGGCCACATGCACAATTATGCTCGCCAAAGCACAGCAAGGGTTTCCACCAGGTTGCAAAACTCTCTTGGCCTGCCTGGTCTCCAGATTTATCACCAATCGAGCATTTATGGAGAGTGCTGGGACACCAGCTTCAGTAATCAACAAGAGTGGAGGACCTATGGGCTAGCTGCAACATCTGCGGGCAAATGTGCAACAGGATACGATACTGAACCTGCACAGAGGCGGCCCAACAAGGTACTCGTTTCCTTTAATATTGCAATCACTTAAATATATCATATAAAGATACATTGAATCCCAACAAATCCTTCTTTGCACTCTATTTTTGCCAGCGAATATATCTGACAGTAAGGAATTGTACTTACAGATGATAAAACACTTATATAATGAACAATTCAGCAGTGCTACAACAAATCTTATTGGGTAAACCAGAAAAAGGCACTCAAACTGAAACCCTCTACTCATGTGTAAAGAAAAGTTGATGTGTCAACCAGGTGTTCTATTTCCAGAAGGCCTGGGGGGGTGGGGGGCCTGAGGGGGGTTGTACGTGTGTGGGTGTATTTGTATGTGTGTGAAGATAATGATCATACATGGCTTTCACATGAATGGACTGAGCTTTTTCCCTTGGATATGTTTAACAGGTGTTCTGTCGACTTATCCTACCCACCGAGCAGGCCTACCGAATCATATTCATGTTCACTAGAATACTCCTAAATTCATGCTACTTTGGCGAGGTTATAATCAGTGTAGTATCATTTTAATCAGTTTAATGAAATTATGTTATACTGTTATTATAACCTATGTCTCAGATAATTATTATTTTAAAACCTTAAATAGTTTTAAAAGTTTAAGTGGCAATCAAAGATGGTTGAACATAGATGATCGTAGTTGTTCAGAAGCTGTTTAATTTTGTTTGTTAATAAATCAGATAGAAACTGCAAACGTTTGTTTTTATTCTGATATGTCCTCTGCAGTCGACATTAAGTACATTCAAGTTTACAACATTCTTACTTACAGCGTTACTAAATGATTACTATTAATTAATACAAGTGAAAATGTCCTACCATTACCAATCATCTGTAGATACAACAGTCTGTCAAAATATTGGATGCTGTTCACTGTTTTGTCCAATGTTTTGTGGTTTTCAGATTTTTACATTAAATTATAAATGAAAAATACAATCAGATAGGTAAAATAGATAAAACCTTCTTCGGTTACATGCTGCATTAGGAACTTTTGACAGATAGGATAAATCAACAGAACTCCAGATTCCTTTCCACCAGTCATAACTCACCTGATTGATGTGTTTAAGTTTGTCGATGATCTGGCTGACTACAGGCTCAGGGTGCTTGTGTTTGATGTCTGAACCATGTGGGTGGGTCCTCTTCAGCCCAGGACCTGAAAATCTATTCAGAAATGCATGGTTGTCAGTAGGCCATGTACACACTCCCATACAACCAAGATGGTTCACTGCAAAATCCGAACCAGCATGTGTTAAGGGCCTGTCAGTTCTGAACGCAAATGTGGTCTATTTTGCCACCTAGAGGTCATATGAACAAAGTCAAATTTATTCATATAGCACATTTTACAACATAGCATTGTCTCAAAACAACAGTAATTAGCAGCAATGAATACGTTAAAAAATAGAGTAATACTTATAAAAATAGACTGATTAATTAAAAAGAATACAATATTATGAACCGTATAATAATAGAGAATATAAAACTATATACTATTAGACAATACAATATTTAATAAATAAATAATTGGGTCAACTTAGCATAGGCATTTAACCTAACGCAAGTCTTTGAACTGTGGGAGGAAGCCTATGCACCAAAAATGAACCCAAACAGACACAGGGAGGATAAATAACGAATAGAATATGAGTATTGCCGTTATTTATTCTGGTACGACCACAGGAATCCTACGCTTTCAGAAAGAGCTCACAAATTGCACAAATGTTTCATGTGTAAATACAGTAATAAAAGCAACTACATAAGAATAACCTACTGTATTTCAAGATAATCTTCTTGAACATACATTTAAACAGAACAGAATTTCAATACATACAGAAGATTTCTTAGAACAATTAAACTACCTCGTTAAAAATGTCTGCTCACAAGTATCTGGTATCAGACCATAGAGAATTATGTTTGTTAATAAATGTTTTAGTGTTTGTTTTGTTTTGTTTTTGGCTGATCTATTTAAAATCATGTGTGTACCTTATCTTGCTATACTTGTAAGGACCTTTTTATAATGAAAGGACAACTGCTTAACTTTTTTTGGTTCTTTCACAAAAATGCAATTGAAAAAGATCCCAAAGGGGCCAAAATACTTCCTTTAGGGTACTTATGTTATGGATAAGTGTGTGGTTTTCTTTTTTTTTTTTTTTTAAAAACACTTCAAAAAACTTTTTTTCAACTTAAAATAAAAACCCAAAAGGGCCAAGAGACTTGCTTTAGGTTACTGAGGTTAAGGGTAGGTGTAGGTGTAGCATTAATTAGCTGCAGCAATTCTTCATTGTCATTCATGTCAGTGGAGAGTCACAAGTACAGTAAGACAATCGTGTTTTAGTTCTAGTGTGTGTGTATGTGTTTAATTACATTGTTGTTCCTATATTGGCAGAAATACCTGACAACTATGGCGTTCAGGAAGATCTGGTTGGTCCCCGACACTTATTAATACACAACTCAGAGGGAATACGCATAACAAAGTGTGTGTGTGTGTGTGTAGGTGTGTGTGTGTGTGTGTGTGCAGCCTTTCCTCTTCATTCCTATACAATTTGTTGGGGTTATGTTCTAGTTTACAGATGCATGGAGGGACAGAAAAAGAGGGACCAACCAACATCACCACACCACAGTATTACATATACCTACGCTTTCACTAATATAATGCTTAAGACTTATTTTCAAAATTATGTTCAGTAATAACTCTTATAGTGCATTACATATAGCACATTAAGGTCAATCTAATTCCCAGTCCTGACATCAATAGCCACTGGTATCTTTCATTAAAATGACCTAAAAATAGATGTGCCACACTGAATGCATCAAACGAACAAAAAAGAGAACTAGAAATTAGAGTTGATCAGAGGCGGAGGCACAGATATGACATCAAGGGCTATTTTAAGGCAATGACATAATCCATATTATATCATTTTACACAGTCTCATCTCACGTATGGCCTGATTATTCCTTCTTCATTAAGCCAAATTACATTTGCATTCCTATTTATACTCACTATTAGCCCCGATGGCAGGCCACCTTCCACTTTTAATTATCACATTAATAAAACAGACACATACTCCATTAGAAGAGTATGTAATGTGGGGATAGATGAGAGGAGATTAGGCATGAGAAAGAGATACCACTAGAGTGTACCTAAATGGTTGTTCACTTTAAGCTAAATAATTAATTCATTTATTTAATCAGGCATTTATGTGAAGATTAATGAACAAGAGGCAGTTTAATCTTGTGTAGCAATAGAATTTATAATGACATTCTAAGGCTAGCTGGAGGGATACAAAAGTAACATTCGGCTAATACACAAACACTGATAAGAAGCCCAGGAAGCCTACTTGGGCATTTTAGATTAACATAATCTTCTGATATTTCAGAGACACATTTACCAGTAATTCTGTATTTTTTTTTTTGGCACACTAACATAGTCTCACACTTCATTGTGAGTCAGCATCTGTTTACCTTTATAATATATCAGAGGTTCTTATTCTGGAGAGACCATTACTTCTTAAATTGCAACCCCAAATCAGAAAACACCAGAACAGTGTGGAAAATGCAAAGAAAAAAAATACATTTTGCTTTAACATTTACATTTATGCAAACATTTATTTTATTACAGAAAGTATTTAAATAAGATATTATGTATTATAATATAATATATCATATTATACTTATAACATACAGAAAACAAAAAATGTCATGTTTTGTTTGTTAGATTTTAATTCATTTGTTAATAAACATCCATTCCTGCATTTCTATCCTGTAACCCATTGAAAAAATGTGACGGGGGCAATTTAGGGCTAGTACATAATGAGGTTATAATAATAATAATAATAATAATAATAATAATAATAATAATAATAATAATAATAATAATAATGTGATTTTAAACAGGTGATGTAAACAATGAATTGGCATTTTTAAAGTACACTGGAGTGAAAAGTACACTAAGAGTTTAGAGCAATATGAGCTGACATCAAGACCACATTTTTCCCAGAGACATCCATACATTTTCTATAAGACAATGCAAGATCAGAAAAAAATCAGAAAAAAAGTTAGGACTAGCTAAATTCTAAACACCCCTGTTCAAAGTCATTTTTATAATGTGTCCAGGATCTCTCACTGGAGGCTGATGACAAGCCAAAAATTATTTCAGTCAGTCTATACACTTAGGAGAGTGCATCATTATGGCTCTATGTATTTATACATACATGGAGAGATCTTCTTTGCTGTGCCATTTCAGCAAGATTTAGCCACAATAATTTCATTGTACAAGTTTACAACATCATCAAGCACCAGACATAGAAAGGTGATCAAGAAAAGGGACAGGATTTGGCAGAACACATGATGTGGCATTCATCAGATCCACGGACATCAATTTAGAGCGACAGGATGACTTCCAAAAATCACACTGATCCAACAGTACATAACAAAAGACTGTTATCAGGTTGCTTGCACATGTTATTTTGCTTTTAGCATGTTTTGATACTCTGCAGAGAAATCACAAACCATTTCTTTTTAAAGCTTCAGTGGTAACTGTAACTGTCCTAAATGCACTACTCAGATTTACCAACGGTAACTGCAGAATTAAATTTGTTAATTTCAGATCACCTAGTACATTGAGAGGAAATTTGCCAATTTCAATGAAATTTCGCCTTTTCATCTGTGCCAAAAGACCAAATTCCTCTGTGCAAAAATCAAAAGTAGCACTGTCAACCTATCCAACCTAGTCTATTTAAGTATTTAGAAAACTTCCGGAGAAGTCTACATGATATGAGCACCTGCTACATGAAGCTAGTGTTTATAGCAGTGCATATACAGTAGCGTTCATATTCAACAGCTTTCTTCAGATATCCTTAACCCAATCGACCAGGTTGATGGGTAGGTGCCTGGCTGTGTAGCCGATCAGAATACTTCTTATGTTGCTGGAGGGCCTTTTCAGTCTTCTAATGGACCTGAGCACACACTGACTCTGTGCATGGCATCCAGAATTCCAAGGCTGGAGCATCACTGGAAGATGGATCCAAGGGCACAAAAGGGTCCGGTCGTCCACAACAAACTGGAAGGGGGTGAGGCCAATGAAGGAGTAACTCAAGAAGATCTGTGCCATCTCTGCCCAATAGAGGAAACAACTGACTATTTTGGCAGAAGATTAGTACTTTCCATTGGACTGAAGGTGATACCCACACATTCAGACGTATGCAAATGTATAACCTTTCCATGAACACCTGTCACATCTCAGAGGTGACCTGGGGGCCTTGGTATGAAAAGATGTCTTTTTGTGACCTGAGGTGTCAAAAGAGGAGCTCTGAGGACTGGAAAGCTGAAGATATGGAGTGATGAACTTCACAGAGTGGGAAAGGTTTCAGTAATGGTGAGTATGGCAGTGTGATCATCCAACTTGGGCAGGTAAGTACCAAAATCTATAGTAATATAAGTCTAGAGATGTTAAGGGACTGTGAGAGGCTCAAGTTTCCCTGTGAGCAGCATTCTTGGGGCCAGGTTGCTTGCACATTGTTGTTTTCCTTTTATCAGGCTTTGAGTCTGTGGACTGGGACTGTGGTGGCCTAGTGTTAAGGTACTGGGCTATGGACCAGAAGGTCTATGGTTAAAATCCCACCTCTGCCAAAGTTAGGTCCCTGAGCAAGAACCTTCAAGACCCAATCTGAATGGCTTGGATTGTAAGACTGTATTAATTGTTAGTCGCTTTGGATAAGGATGTCTGCTAAATGCCGTAAATGAGTCTAAACAGTAAAAGTCTCAAGTGCAGTTGTGTTCCCATGCACTGTACAGATCTACTAATTGTAAGTGTAGAATCAAAGCTGTTGGCTTCTGAGCACCCAGTGCATTCAGACTAAATTTGCCAATTTCAAATAAATTGAGCCTTTTCATCTGTGCTAAAAGACCAGATGCCTCTGTGTACAAATCAAAGGCAGAACTGTCAATCTTTGCTGCCTCAGACAAAACACTCACAACAAAATCCCTATTCAAGGGAGCTGGACTATCTAAAAACTTCCTGGCATTGCATGCACAGCTGCTAAATGAAACAGTAGTAGCACTGCAGTAGCAGTGCATATAGAGTAACGTACATATTAGAGTCTCGTGTGTTATAACCAAACTAACCAATTTAAATCAAGCAAACCATATAAGTGAACTTCCGAATGCTGATCCCCCCCCCCACATTTTGCAGTGATGCTTAGTGTCAACAAATCTGGAGACAAATGCAGAGAGCCAATTTGAAAGCTTTGTTTCAGACAACAAGATAAGGCACAAAGGGCAGAAAGAATCTGACAGAAAGATAGATCTGATCAGAAACTTCAAAGGGTGGGAAAAGCGGTTGACGATTGAGAGTATGGCAGTGTGGCTGTCCAACTTGGGCAGGTCAGTAAAAAAAACAATGCCGATATAACAAACTTTCAATCAGCAGGGCACTGAGCTGGGGCAGGAGTTTTCAGGAGGGTGTGACCAGGTTCAGACTGAAATCCTAGTGAATGGCACAGAAGAAACAAGACGCTGACAGAACGGGCTTGGGTAGACCGATTGAGGTACCCTCACTGGAAATGAGGCGAGACAACACTGAGCATTGAAAGGCTTTAGTCAAGCATTCATAGTTGCATGTTTTCTATCTTTGGCAGGCTCATACCGCTTTTGCCCAGGCAAGGATGTGAACAGTATGCAGGGAGATTAGAAGTGCAATCAAAACAAAGTCCCTGCTGGCTGGGTGATTTGTGAAGTACAGCAACAATGCAGAAGTAAACCTTGACAGATTTTCAGATCACTGTTGTAGTTTTCTGGTAGACTTGTTGGTAAAAAAACACCTGGGAGCTAAGGTTAGCTGGGTTACCAGTTGTGGCATTCCCTGGGCAGCTGAGACCAGGAAGTGAAGGTAAACGCAGCATTAAAATGTCTGTCAGAGTAATGAATTGAGTGGCATCTGTGTGCATGATCAAAAGATCATGAAAAGATTTTGTGATTGACACTGTTGTAGTGATGTTTGCTGGAAATGTAGTTTGGGCATGATGGGGTCATGATACTTTGAACCATTACTTATAAATCAAGCCTTAGGCAAGACAACATACTTATACCTTTAATTCTAAGTTTAATTTTGTCTGAACAGTAGCTTCCTGTCTACACATTCATGACTGTTCATGAAAACCATTAGCTGAACTGAACTATTCTCAACCATTATGAATAATGTTCAATGGTATATCCGGCCACACAAGAGACAGTGCATAACTTCTTATTTGTGTATTCATGCTTAATAAAAGCACTTTCTAACGATGCCTCCTGGCACTGGAAGCAGAACCTTAATCAGACTGAATAATTTTACCCACAGTAATAACCTGCAAGCACTTCTCACACTTGTACACAGATAAAGGTGGAAGTGATCAGTATTAGAGTCATATCTCTACAAACCCAAATCAGTTTGGGATGTTATGGAAAATGCAAATAAAAAAACAGTGCTTCTTACATTTACTTTTATTTCATTGCACACCTAAGATATTTCATGGGTTTTTTATCGGTTCAACTTCAGTTAATTTGTTGTTGGGCAGCACGGTGGCTCGGTGGGTAGCACTGCTGTCTTACAGCAAGAAGGTCCCAGGTTCAATCCCAGGGTGGGGCGGCCTTACTCCGGGTACTCCGGTTTCCTCC
This sequence comes from Parotocinclus haroldoi, assembly GCA_034779995.1. Classification (NCBI taxonomy): domain Eukaryota; kingdom Metazoa; phylum Chordata; class Actinopteri; order Siluriformes; family Loricariidae; genus Parotocinclus; species Parotocinclus haroldoi. The sequence continues at coordinate 14,315 of JAUZST010033939.1, read as the reverse complement.
CAAAGACATGCATGTTAGGTTAATTGGTGTCTCTAAATTGGCATTGACTTGTGTGTATATATATGGCTGTGTTTAGGATAAACTTGTGTATGAATATAACCTTGTGTGTGTCGCTAAGATGGCCACTAATGCTGATAGAGATGTTAAAGGAACCAAATAAACAAAACAGTTAATAAACATCCATTCTTTCATTTCATTTGTATATTAAAAAATAAAATGAAGTTGACCAGACAGAACATTATATATCCCGGGTTCATACTGTCTGTGATGAAATAAATGTCAAAAAAGATGCACTGCTTTTTTTTTATATTTTTATTTTCTATGCTATACCACCTTTTTCTGATTTGGGGTTGTAATTTCAGTAGGGAGGCTGAGGGTTTGCTTCTCCAAAGTGCTTTAATGAACAGGGTCCTTTCAATAAAGTGATATAAATGCAAAGCAAAGTCCAAATTGGCTAAAATCCTTTTGAAGAGTGGATATTTTCCTTGAGTAGTCACCCAATACATAGCTTTAGCCTCAAATTCATGATGCATCTGACTGGTTTTGCCACGAGGAGGATCAAGACTCCTGCTAATGCATTCTTAATCCTTGCCAGAAGCATGTTACCCACCACTGCATATTCTACAAGGCTCAGTGTGTGTCTGTAGGAGATGCTCCAATCTTATGCAGTGGGTGACATTTTTATGTCCATCTTTATGGCCATGGACATCTGGCAATTTAAACACCTGTAAATTCCTGTCAATATAAGACAGGAGGTGAAAAAACTATGATTGATTATGCTCTCACTGCACCACAATCCTGCATTCATTTTTCTATTGGAAACAAAAGCTGATGTCTGTCAGTGTGTACAGCTAATCCAAAAGATACTGACCTCTGTGGGAAAGAGCAAAGCAACAAAGGACAGCTTTGATGACATTAATAACCTTTCACACACGCAGAGTGCGCATAGCTCATCACTTCTTCACAAACAACTTTAGCTCACCTACCACCTCTCTGTGCCAACAGACACATGCCATGGCTTCTTCAATATAAATGGTACCTCAATATACCCTTATTAATCGTAATACACTCACTGGGTTTATTAGGTACACCTATACACTATAGTCATTATCTGTTTTCTTATTTCCACTTACCTTACAGATGCACTTTGTAGTTATTAATTAAATTACAAATTGTAGTTCACCTGTATCTCTACATACTTTGCTAGTCCAAATTACTCTGTGCTTAATGGTCAGGACTCCCACAGGACAACTACTGATCAGACACTATTTGAGTGGAGTTAAGCTGGAATGGGTAGATCAGACACAGCAGTTCTTCTGGAGTTTTTAAGCCGTTTTCACTCTCTGTGCATTCTGTTCGACCACATCTACCATATTGCATCACATAGCTCATTTGTTGTTGCCCAATTTGTGTTAGACATACTCTCACCTTTCAGTTCTCACAGGACATATGCCTACAGGATGCTATTGGTGATACAGGACATTTTTGGTTGGTGGACTATTTTCAGAACAGCCGTGTCACTGAGGTGTTTAATAACTCCAGCAGCACTGCAGTGTCTGATCCACTCATAACAGAACAACACACACTAGCACACTAGTGTCACTGCAGTGTGGAGAATGATCCACCACTAAAATAGAATCTGATCTGGGGAGCATTGGAGAACAGAGTAGAGAAGATAAATTATGCAGCGAAACATGGAATACAAGTCTGCAATTGTAAAACTAAAAAGTATATCTACAGCCCTAAGTTAAAAAAAAGTTGGGATAGTATGGAAAATGCATAAAAACACTGTGTTTGATAACATTATTTTGACTTTTTTTCATTGCAGACAGTATGAACTTTTTTTTTCTGGTCAACTTCATTTTATGTGTTCATAAACATCAATTCCTACAGTTCAGGCCTCCAACACAATTTAGAGCAAGTAGTGAATCTAGAAAAAAAATAATGATGTGATTTCAAACAGGCAATGTTAACTAATGACACAAAAGAAGCATCCAGGAATCCTTCATGAGCAAGGATGGACAATGGATCTCCAGAAAAATATTGGTAGTGATCTGCATAGTTCTCCCTCTACAGTGCATAATTTCATTAAACAATTCAAGGAATCAGGAGGAGTTTCAGTAAGAAGGTGCAAACTTAAACTGAACACCTGCAATCTTCAATCCCTCAGAAGACACAATTCAGCAGTAGCTGATTTAGCCACATGGACATTGGATTACTTTGGCAAACCCTTGCCATTCAATCCAGTTCATTAACAAATGCAACTGTTCTGTAAAAAAGAATGATCATGTTAATTCTGTCCAGAAGCTAAGTAAACTTCTCTGTGCTCGAAGGCATCTAGGATGGACCATCACATTGTGGCCACATGAGTATTCCAGGTTATTTTGTGGAAAAGATGCATGCATAGTGGGTACACATAGTAGACTGGCCTGCATGCTGTCTTGACCTGTCCCCAATAGAGAATGTGTGGAAAAATCTGAAACAGAAAATGTGACAAACAACGACCCAGGACTGTTGTACGTCTTAAGTCGTGCTTACAAGAAGAAATGGACAAAATAAAACCAGAAACACTAAATCACTTGATATTCTCTGTGCAGAAAATGTCTTTTAAGTATGGTGAAAAGAAATGGCAACATTTCAAAGTGGTAAATTCTTTGCTTTCCCAACTTTTTTAATGTATTGCAGGCCTGAAATTTAGGAACATGGGTTTATTAAGTGAAACATGAAATCAGTCAAAACATGAAATATCTCCGGTTCATGCTGTCTGCAGTGAAATAAAAGACAAATGAAATCACTTTTTATATGCAAATTTTTCTGATTTGTGGTTTTATACTGTGTGTTCCTTATAAAGTGACACGTGAGTGCAGGTTGCATTAAGACATGGATCGATGAAACATTGTGTGCCATTTCTAATTTAGTGTTACAAGTTGGCACACTCGATGATCCATGATTGAAGCTGAAATGAAAACTATGTTTAGACAGAGCTAGTGTGAATCGTGGCACTGTTTCTGTATACTCACTTGTCTGTCATTTCCTGCCCATTCCAGCAGAGGGAGCCATTGAGTGCTGCAGGCTCTCGTTGGCACAGTCTCTCTCCAAGATTAGCATAGAAGAGACTGAAGCCTCTTAGACTCTGGATAAACTCTCTGAAAATAGAAAAGTGAGAAGGATTGTATGTGGATGATGCAGATCCAGATGGTTGAGCAAGTTATATGCCACTAGTGGGACGATAAGATGATGAGCAAAAGAAATAAAATGAAGTGGAGACGTTCAAAAAAAGAATTATGAGGGTGGTGCTTGAAATACGGTCTAATCCATTTCTTCTCGTTTCCTTTACAGAATAAGATGATTTGTGGTACTTTGATGGTTAATGGACACTGAGCATTAGCCTACACAGCCTGCTGCGCCACACAGCCTCAATCATCTGCTCATCAGTGTGAGGGAGGGTGGAGGCGCAAAGGATAAAGGAGGCAGAAGGCAACTCAATGTCACTGTCACAATGGGAGGCAAAGTCAGTGTTAATGAGCCCTTCACTGCCAGCATCGACTCACACACGCCGAAGACACAAACATAATTGTGTGTTTATGCTCACATGCACTGACAAATTCCATACATACAGTAAGTCAAACAAACACGCTTGTCAGCATTAGTATGCTCTTACATTAAAACTAATACTGCTATGGCAAAATATCCTTTGTAGTGTTGCAAAATACAAAATAGGCTAACATGAGACACCGTTCAGTTCTTTATCTCAGACAACCCAGCTTCACTTGAGCCCAGACTGAAAGGGAAGGCACATCTGAACTCGGCACAAGTTCTGCAGAAGGCTCGCTGAAGGTTAAAGGCAAAAGCAGAAGACAGAACCAGCGGCAAAGTCGATAAGAGGGCATTAAGCATGTGTGTAGAGTGCTACACTGGAGAGCTATCTGTTATAGTATGCCAATCAGCTCTCAATGTCGTTTCGCTAACAAAATGCAACGCACTCCTTTGAGTTGCACTAATAGCCCAAATGCACCATGAGTAGCTCCAACCATAATTCCATCATTAGATACCATATTGACTTACTGTCATATTTTTTTTCCTTTTTGCAAAAGCCAAACAAACACAGATAGGGATTCGGCATAATAGAAGAGTGGCTTAATGTGCTCGAAGTATTCGTATCAATCAAGCACAGGGAGAGTGTGTCGAACCATGAAATGACACTACACGCTAAGTGATATGGAAGGTTCAAGCTGAGGCAAGGACTGGTTCAGTTAGTGAATTAGTACCAGTAGCAATCTTATTACACTGTGATCATACATTTGATCTAACACAATGAATCTCTTGCTCATGCAGACTCAAAGGGCAGCTAAACACACTTTAAGGAGAGTTTAAAATGATGTTTAAATTTTGAAATGTGCCGATTTTATATGATACAGGGGTGCATAGCTATTTCTCACAGTCTTTGATACGACTCTAGCAAAGATGGCCTCATCGGTGACCAATGAAAGCTAGATTATGCAATACTAATTAAACTTGCATCATACAACTCTATATAAGTTTCTAATATAATATATAACATTCATACATAACATTAATATCAGTCACCTAGCCAGCATTTTTACCGGTTATATTGTCCATCATACCAATGATTTATATTGTCATTTAGCAATTTAGCGATACCTCAGACATTCATAAAGCAGATCATTTCTGCTATGTCTGTGGTGAAGTGACTTTTGAGTCACAAAAGCGAGGTGCATAACTATGACCAACATCATGGTGCCTATGTGGTGACTTAAAGATGGTTGCCCTCATGCTTGGTCTCCAGGGTGGATACACAAAGCATTGCAATTTCCTACATGAATGGGACAGTCGAGCAAGAGAATAATGCTACTTTAAAAAACACTGCAGCCAGGGACAAAAATGTTCTTCACCCAGCACTTGTTAAAACAACATTCTGCTACCACCATTTCAAATCAAGTTGGGTCTTATGAAGAATTGTGGCAATGGGACTGAATGAAACGCTAATAAAGATGTTTGTTCCAATACTTTCGTTCACATAGTAAGTACAAGTAGGACTGGAAATGCTCTCCCATTTATCAGTTACCTGCGTCTTCCAGATAGAGTCTCATCTGGGTCAAAATTGGCAGGCTGCAAGATGAGTGCCTGTTGCCCCGGAGATGTTACCGCTCGAGCCACTCGCTGTGTTTTGCGTGAACACACACTGTTAACCTGAAAAACAAAGTACATCATTTGGTTGCATGTCCCAAACTGTGCAAATAATTTAAATGATCGCAAAATACGCTAAATAATATGCAGGGCAAGTAAGGAAACAACCATATCAAATCAAAACAGTTTGGAAGATGGTTCCATCACATTTGAATTTTAGACTCAAGCTATTAGGCCATGTCACCAACTTGGTGACCATCTTGAATTCCACCTTCTTGAATTCAACTTCAGTTTTTCAAATTTGAGGTAGTTGTGCGACATATCAAACAGAATTTCACGAGAAAAACAATGGTGTTTTTGACGTTATTATATTTATTAGTTTTATACAAAAATATGAAGGCAGCACAGGGGCTTGATGGGTAGCTATGCGGCCTCACAGCAAGAAGGTCCTGGGTCCAATCCCAGGGTGGATCGGCCTGGGTCTTTTCTGTGTGGTGTCTGCATGTCCTCCCCGTGTCAGCGTGGGTTTACTCTGCGTACTCTGGTTTCCTCCCAAAGTACAAAGACATGTTAGGTTAATTGGTGTCTCTAAAGTGACCCATAGTGTGTGACTGTGTGCATAACTGTGTGTGTGCCCTACGATGGATTGCTGCCCCATCTAGGGTTGTTCCTTCCCTTGCGCCCAGAGTTACTCGCGATCCCGTGTGGATAAAGTGGAAGATAATGAATGAATGCATGTATGTTGTAGTATGTCAAAGTATGGTCATATATTCTATAGTTATTACTCTTTGTTTTATTGGACTCTTCATAATATTACATTCTATTTAGTTCTCTATAGTCTGTATATTACTATAATTAATTTTATTCATTACATTTTCTTTATATAAGTTATGATCCATCCATTATCTTAAGCTTTGCAAGGGCAGGAACAACCCTAGACGAGGCGCCAATCCATCATAGGGCACACACACAGTCACACACTAAAGATCACTTTAGAGACACCAATTAACCTAACACACATGGACTGTGGGAGGAAACCAGAGTACCTGGAGGAAACCCACGCAGACACAGGTAGGACATGCAGACTCCACAAAGAAAGGACCCAGGTCGCTCCACCCTGGGATTGAACTCAGGACCTTCTTGCTGTGAGACATCGGTGCTACCCAGAAGCCACTGTGCTGCCCATAAGCTATATTCTCTTAAAACTACTGACTAATACTGACATAATGTTCTCTTAATACTACTGAATACTACTGACATTATACTGACTATTTACATGGGTTTCCTTAAGTTTTAGACTCCCTGTATTATATAGCAAATCACCATGCACTTTTAAATTAACAATCAACACAAGACAACCTCCAAAAGGGTTTTTGCAGAAATGGTTTTGCAGGAGGGTGGCCACACACAATTACTCTTTCTTAATGGATTAATCTCTAGTTTTGCACTTTTCTAATGTCCTTGTCAGTACTGGTAGTATGAGGTGATGCCTGAAGCCCATTGAGGTTGACAGGTAGTCCAGCTCCTCCAGGATGACAAATCTTTTCCTGTTTCTCCCAGCACAGTCTAAAAAGCATGGAAAGGATACCAAGACATGGGCCAGTGTTTGAGGCTGAACAGAGCAGTAAAAAGCCATCAACCCAACAGGAGGACAGAAAGTTTATTTACAATTTTTATTAGTAAAGATTTTCAACTTAAATTTTTTGTTCATAAAGAACCAATGCATGTTTTGAGCAACTGTATTTTGAACATTATGTATATTCCATGCATTTTACTTGGAAGATTGCGTTCCGAGACTGTGGTGGCCTAGTGGTTAAGGTACTGAACTAAGGCCCAAAAGGTCCAGGGTTTAAATCCCACGCCTGCCACAGTTGGGTCCCTGAGCAAGGCCCTTAACCCACACTTGTTTGGATTGTAAGACTGTATTAATTTATAAAAGTCGCTCTGGATAAGGGTGTCTGCTAAATGACGTAACTGTAAGACTTTTACCAACACAACCTCTCCTCATTTCCCATAAATCAATTATTTTTGACATGTGTACAAGGGTTGAAAGTAATGTAATGCAGTGCAAGAGGAAAAACATTTAACAAGCAAGAATGTTCTCTTGTCCCTTATTCAGCAAATCACACTGCTTAACATGCAAGCTTCTTCCCTTGTTTGTTTATTTAGGCATTGGATGACAATAGGATTTACATAACAAAGCAACATGACTGCTGAGCTCGTCAAACACTTGCACCTTGTTCCTTCGCTAATCATCACTGCGTTGCCTCTTGTTGTCTCTTATAAATGCCATTGTTTTTGTACAGGACAACATCATCATATTAAATACGGAAGCCCTCTCTGTGTCAGAAAGATAACAGAAAGCTTCCATTGTATTCAGGTGCAATAAAAATGCAAATGGGTGTTACTGTTTAACTTGTGCTTTAATGAATTGCTGCTGGTTTAATTTCCCAGGGGGCCTGCTGAGACTTAATTCTTAATTCTGCACTGAATTCTGCAGTGTAACTTTAGCAGCTAATTGTACCCTGCTGACTCTAAGTGAATATGTATGATGCACATGCCGCAGAATACTGATCTGACAAATATGAGCATAGACATCTTGATCAGAAGATGCAGGGAAAGAAGATACACACATACGTACACTCACCAATCACTTTATTAGGTTCACCTCGTTATTTATACACTCATTGACCAGTTTATCAGTTAACCATGTAGAAGCATTTTGTAGTTCTTCAATTACAGACTGTAGTCCATCTTCTCTGTTGATAAACCATTTTGTGAATGGATCAGACCAAAATAATTGTTGACTAAATAAGAAGAACTATATCTTGAGAAAGAAAAACACCATTTATATAAGAATGGTATCCTAGCCATGAAAAATGGTAGTGGTAGTATAATGGTTTGATTTTTTTTGCATCTCAGCAGGTACTTTATTAATAGTCATCATTAATAGAATAACCAATTATGAATTTACAGACAAATAAAGCTAACCAAGTGGCCAAGGGCTTCAGTAGTAATGCTGTGGGGTGTGTCTTGGTGCCAGCATTCCATGTGCAGTTTAATGGCATTGTTATTTCAGGGGTTTATTTCATGTTTATTTCTGTAATTTGTGCAAGTTTGTTGTATTTAGTCATTACAATTGTTCATAAGTGTGTGGTTGTGGACGTTTAGTTAGTATCTGCACTTACAGTCCTTGAGTGAGTTTGTAGATTTGGGTGCCTGGTGCCAGTGTGCCATGTAAATTCACTTGAACCTATGCACTGAACTGAGTAAGTGCTCTTGTCATGGCTGGTTAAATTAAGAACACTTATACGCAGGTGACGCTCTTTTTCCACGGCTCATTAGGGTTTTCTTTACTTTTAGGACTCTAATAAAAATGACTAATATTTGTAGTTTAAATTTATGGAGAAATTTAGCACATTTTAAAGTGCTCATACAATAAAGTATCGGTCACCATAAAGCATGGTGTAGGATCAGAGATGTCTTTAAACCAGTGGTACTGGAATCCTTGTTAGAGAAACATGGCATCGCAGACTGCATGAACTAGCAGCTAACTGTAAATTAAAATCTCCCTGCCTTTGCTCAGAAGCTACAACTGGGAACTCATCTTTTACCCATATTTACCACAGTTGCCAGTAATTTTGAACTGTAAATGTTTTGGACTCACATCATACATGAGTGGCTGACAAATCTGCAGCAACTGATTGATGGTCAATATGGACCAAAATCTCTTAGGAGTCTTTGCAGCAGTTTAATCTATGCCAGAAAGATGAAAATCTCAAAAGGGGGTCAAACCCAATACTAGCAAGGTGTACATAATGAAGTGATTTTCACTAACCAAAACATTGGCAACACAAAATACCACCAAGTTCTGTTGGTTTTTCTATGGTCCCCTTTTTCCAATTTCTTTTACCACATACGTAAAATGTTTAAAAAATAAAATTCACGTTTTTTATAATATGTTACATTCAAATATGCATTTCTCACAAAAAATAGGGGATACTGAATTATGGGAGATTTCATTTTGAAGTACGCACTATTTTTTGTGAGCAGTATACATAAAATAAATACACACCACTGAGACATGAGCACACACGAAGTGATCTCTTCTTACAACCGGGGTCAAATTAAATTCCTCCGAAAACACAGGGCTTGTAGGGTGCTCCCAGTCAGCGGCTTCCATGGTAACCTGTGTTCCCTATTAAAAGCACCTACAACGCTACACATGCATCTCATTATATCCCATGAATGACCAGATAGGTGTGCAATTTTCCTGGTGAAGTGATGACACCGGGATGAACTACCGGAGGAAGACAAGCCAGTTTATGGGGTGTGACAGGCTGGACAATTCTGGGCAATACTTGCTGCTAAATAACGGGTCCAAGCATTTATGTTGACATCACTTGGACACATGCCACCTACCTAAACCTCACCGTGGACTAAGTACACCCCATCATGGCAGTTACACAATGGCAGAGGCTTCTTTTAACAGAATAATGCATATTGACACACTACACACATAGTTTGGCAATGGCTTATATAATGAAGATTCCGAGTTGTAGCCCTGACTCCCAAATTTCTACAATCTTAATCCAGGCATGCATCTGTGGATGATGCATAATACAATACTTTTGAAAAGTGTTCACCCTCTTGCACTTATTTTGCATTTTGTTATATTGAGGCATTTTGCTAACATAAAAAAAAGATTTTTTCCATCAATCTGCACCCCATAATAAAACAGAATTTTAGACTTTTTTTGCAAATGTATTGAAAGGAAAACCAAAACCTAAAATTTGCATGGAAATAGAGTATCCACACCCTTTACTATGACACTTGAAATTAATCTCATTATACCCCATTATGATTACCTCCTTGTTTCAACATTTATTTTCCATTTTATCAGTTCCGCTTACCTTAAAGAAGCACTCTGTATTTCTACAGTTACAGACCAGAGTTTGTCTGTTTTTCTGCAGACATTGTTAGTCCCCTTTACTCTGTTCTCTAATGGTCAAGACTCTTACAGATTAGGTACTATTTGGAGGGTGGATCATTCTCTGCACTGCAGTGACACTGATGTGCTGGTATGAGTGGATCAGACATAGCAGTACTGCTGGAGGTTTTAAACACCACAGTGTCACTGCTGGAATGAATATATTCCACTTTTTAAAAATGCTCAACTAGCATGCTGTAGGCAGGATCCTGTGAGCACCGATGAAGGTTTAGAGGATGACTGACACAAAATGTGCCACAAAAGATGAGCTACTGTCTCTGGCTTTACATCTGCAAGGTGGAGCAGTAAAGTAAATGTGTGAGCGCACAGTGAGTGAACACAGTGTTTAAAAACTCCAATCGCTGTTGTGTCTGATCCATTATTACCAGAACAGCACACACTAACAGACCATCACTACATCAGTGTCAGTGCAGTGCTCCACCAGTGCCTGATCTGTGCTGGTCCTTTGTGGGCTCTGACCATTAGAGAGGAGGACTAAAGGGACTCACCGACTGTGAAAAACAAGATTCTCTGGTCTGACAAAACCAAGATTTAACTTTCTAGCCTAAATTCTAAGCATCATATCTGGAGGAAACCAAGCACTGCTGAGGTGTGACATCAGAGGTGTGACTTAGGGAATGTACTTGAGCGGCCCAGTCAGTGCCCTGACTCGAACCCCATCCAACCTGACAGAGCTTTAGAGGATCTGCAGAGAAGAATGGCAGAAAATCCCCAAATCCAGGTGAGCAAACCTTGTGGCATATCCAAGAAGACTAGAGGCTGTAATCGCTGCCAAAGCTTTTTTATCTAAGTGCTGAGTAAAAGGTCTGAATACTTATGTCAATGTAATATTTCAGTTTCTTCTTTTCAATAGGCTTAATCTAATCTTAATAAACTATGACATTATACATTTTCTTACCCAGTGGATGTACAGGACATTACCTACACCTATTCCGCTCTCCAGTTACAGAGGTGAAGCACGATGAGCACAAATCTGGGTGCACACAGACACGCTCTGGATGCAGCAAACAAACACACACACACACACACACACACACACACACACACACACACACACACACACACACACACACACACACACACACACATGCAAGGCACAGGTGAAGTGTACTGGTTAAGCTCATGATATCTTCTGCGTAGATCAATAGAAACTCTTCTCAGTAGGCAACTTCAGGGAGGTTGTCTTATTGCTATGTATAGATTTATGAACATGTACAGATGAATGAAGACATTTTAAAAAACATTTTAAACCATAAATTTTAATTTATTTTCTACAATCCTGATGCAACACTGTGCAATTCAGTGCAAGTCCACTCTCTTTCTTTCAATCTCTCTCAATTTTGCACAAAAAACCCACTGTGTACACACACACACACACACACACACACACACACACACCACAGTGAATGCCCTTTTCTGCACGATCCCACTCTCCCAAACACTCGTTCCTACTAATTCACAGCCATTGCACACAGTCTCTCCTTCTAATGCTCTCTCACCTGCTCTGGGGAAATCATTAATGGTCAGCCTCTACCAATGTAATTTCATATGAGAAGAGTGGCCTTTCCCTTTTCTGGCCTTGATTAATGTGGGCCTTGAGCTTTCCCTCTGTGCGCTGTGTCAGTGAGTGTGCAGTGCTCCAGGGATCTTTGGCACTGGGAATATTGTGTGTTCTCTCATTAGTAGTGTATTAGTAACAGTGAGAGGCAGCTCCCACGTTGTTGATTAACAAAGCAGCAAGGAGATAAGAGTGAGGTCAGAAATATTTACTATCCAGTTTTTATCTGTAGCACACACATGTGGGTAGAGGAGTGAAAGAAGATAGGGCAGCTAGGCAAACATGCTCACAAAGACACGAGCAACACATGTTCACTCCAGACTCAAACACACATACCTGCATGGTCACAATACATACGTTTAACATACTCAATATTTCCTTTGTAAAAAGACTGCATTACAAATAACATTTAATATGTAATGGATTATGCCTGTATTTTTAAAAATCTTATATCTTTCTAGGGTTTAGTTCAATTTAGCCAAACCATTTGCCACAAAGTCACATGAAAACGTGTATACAGAAATGTGTAACCAAACCTCTTTTTTCCAGTAGACTGATAAGGTTTCAAATGTAAAACATACTAGCCTTCTAGCCCCATTAATTGACACTTAATTGGAAACATTGATTTATGTAATAACTGGGCAAACTGCTGCAACCAATACAAAATATTCAAGTAAGATAAAGATAAGATCATGCTTATATTGTCATAGTGCAGTGTCAAAATCCTTACTGGCTTTTGTCTTGAAATGCAATGCAGATTCTCCGAATCACTGTTACTTGTCTAGGTTCATGATGTTTTGATGATGTCCATGTAAACACCAAAAATGTCAATACAATTTTTGCCCTTGGTAATTTTGGCTAAACTAGCATAAATACTATACTGAACAAAAATATAAACTTTTTGTTTTGCTCCCATCTTTTATTAACTGAACTCAAAGATCTAAGACTTTTCCATGTACACAAAATACCCTTTTCCCTAAAATATTGTTCACTATTTTGTCTAAATCTGTGTTAGTGAGCTTTCCTCCTCACTGCTGATTAGACAGCATGATTATTGCACACGTGTACCTTTAGCTGGCCACAATGAAAGGCCACTCTAAACTGTGCAGTTTTATCACAGCACAATGATATAGATTACAATTGGCATGTTGACTGCAGAAATGTCCACCAGAGCTGTTGCCCATCAATAGATTGCTAGTTTCTCTACCATAAGCCGAGATGGCTAAGGTGTTTCACGAAATATGGAATTATCTCCCACAGGCTTTACAACCACAAACCATGTGCAAACAGACCAGCCCAGGACCTCCACATCCAGCATCTTTACCTCAAGGTCTTCTGACCAGCCACCTGGTAAGCTTCTGCAACGATCAGTTTGCATAACCAAAGCTCATCAGGGTCTCCACCTGACTACAGTATGTTGTAACCGATTTGAGTGTGCAAATGCTTCCATACGATGGCACATGGCAGGTCTCTTCATGGATGAATCCTGGTTTTTCACTGTACAGGGCAGATGGCAGACTGTGTGTATGGCATTGTGTAGGTGAGCGGTTTCCTGATGTTAATCGAGTGGCCCATGGAGGTACTGGGGTTATGGTATGGGCAGGCATATGTTACGAAACAGGGGCATATTATCAGTGTCATTTTTAATGCTCAGAAATACTGTGATGAGATCCTGAGGCTCATTGTTGTGCCATTGTAGCATGATAAAGCATGACCCAAGTTGCAAGGATCAGTACACAATTCATGGAAGCTCAAAAATCCCAGTTCTTGCATTGCCAGCATACTCACACATTAAATGCATTGAGCATGTTTGAGATGCTCTGGATTGGCATATACAACAGCGTGTTCCAGTTCCTCATAATAACCAGCAACTTTGCACAGCCATTGCGAGGAATGGACCAACAATCCACAATCAACAACATGATCAACTCTATGAAATGTTTTGCACTGCCTGGGGTAAATGGTGGTCATACACTCTGACCTCCCTTTTATTTTGATTAGTACCTATGGTACACCTGTGAACTAATCATGCTGTCTAATCAGCATCTTGTTATGCCACACCTGTGAGGTGGATGGATTATCTCGGCAAAGGAAAAGTGCTCACCAACACAGATTTAGACAAATTTGTAAACAATATTTGAGATTAAAAAAAAGGTATTTTGTATACACAGAAAAAAGTCTTAGATCTTTGAGCTCAGCTCATGAAAAACGAGAGCAAAAAATGTTGCATTTAATTTTTTTGTTCAGTATAGAGTAGATTTCAGTTTTTTAAGGCTCAGATTTTAAAAAATTGGGATACTCCTGAGATATTATGACCAGATTAAAATTTCAGTATTTTTTTCAAAAAATTCTGTCCGCATATAAAACCAAAAACTACTTAAAACATGTCTCACCCATGACATTGTGCTATTCCTGCCATTTTGTGTTATAGCCAATGCTGTGTGGAGTTTGCATATTCTTTAATCAATTTTGCCTCGCAGTGGAATAAACTATTGCATGACTGCAGAGATAATTTGTTGAACAGCAGACAGCGTTTTTCGAAACGCTTTATTTTTCCTTTTCTAATATGTGCCATTAAAACTGCATGTTTAACACCCC